>APFE030474710.1:5000-41410 GCA_000404065.3 Pinus taeda
ATATATGCATATAAACATTAGCATAAAGAAATCATGATCACAACATAATTACTAGATATCATAAGGCCAAGGTTAAGAGAGCTTCCTTTATTCAAGCACAACATGCACAATATTGAGAACAACAATTCCCAACATAGCCAAGGCATCTGAAAACTTAAATCCATTTCCTCTGTTATGCTCTTGAACTACAAGAAATTCCAGAATACTAGAAATGCAAAGAAATATAGCCCAAAACACAATAAAATGAGAAAAACAACAAGTATTTTATTATTCAGAAATAGTTTCAATGTTCACTTGCCTCTTCAAGGGGGCAACCTCCAGTAGAGTAGATCTCGATTACAATAAGACTCGATGATATTTCATTTACTAACTAAGACTATTTATAGCTAAATGACATCCAAAACCCTAACTACTTGATCAGGGTCTCGAAATTATGCTCAAAAATCAAAGTGCCAGAAATTTGTTAAACTTAGCTCCAGATCAAAGAGCTCATAATTCTGAATCCAATGGTGTGAATGACACTCAAATACAATCTCATATGCAAAAGTTAGAGCAAGTCAAAGTTCAAGTTTGACTTGTCTAGGTGGTAGGAGGAGATGACGTGGCAAAGGTCTCAGTGAATGGGGAAACACCAAGTGGAAAGTTGCCATTGGGTCCGACATATTGCATATCGAAGCAAAAGGAAGAAGCGTCTTAAGTAATTGGTCCACAACATTAACAATTTGCGGTTGCGATATCGTATATCGCATATGGGAGGTGGATAAGAGGTTATGAATCGACCCCCTAATGAGCTTAGTTGTGATGCGATATATTGCATATCGCAATCACAAAAGGGGCCAGTGTTTACAAAGCGGCCTCGACTATAACCACCGATCACAATTTGTGATAGGGTGCTGGATGTGATATTGTTATATGTTGAGTTTTATAATCTCCGCGGGTCCATCTTATCACATAACGCCTGTACGTTGATGGTTCCGCCAATTACAATTGTGATTGCGATTTGCGATGGAGCCTGCCAAAACCGTCGCTTAAACTGCCGGATCTAACAGCCGTGTGACCATTTGACTTTAACCGTGAGATAGGCAGGGAAGTTGGCGGGACTGCCAATTTCAGTGGAATTGCCAGAATTAGCTCCAGATAATGAATTTAACCGGAAAGCCAGATTTGGAGGAGAAAATTGTGGGGGAACTGGGAGAGGTCATGACTTCTTCAATTCTTATCCAAATTAGGTGCAAAAAGAGTCAATTCTAACAATTTTGGCTATTTGAACTCACTGAGACAAGTTTCAGAGGCATTTTTAGCATTGTAAACACACTTTTGTTGTAATTTTGAGCCTAATAGAGAGGCCCAAGCATTGGAAGCTAGACCAAGGAGACGTAGTCCAGGAGGGATGAAATCATCATCAAATATCTGTGTTGTGTGTTGTAATTTGATGTTTTTTGCTGATATTTTGCAGTTGTTCAACATATGTTTTATGTTAAATTATTTATAACATTTACATAAGAAACTCGCATGGGAATCAGTTAATTAAGAAAAAATGGTGAATCCTGAAGCACTTGGTAAGAATCTTGGGTTTTATTCTGAATGGGGAATTAGCACAACATTACTAATATGCTCCATTTCAGATCTAGTTGGTATCAGAGCACTGGGTTTTGCTTACTAGATTTGCTTGTGTAAAGAAGGATTTAATTGTTTGCTAGTTTTGTGCCATGCTAACAAGGTTAAAACTCAAAAGAGGTGAAGGAAAGTTAGTTGGAAGCCCTGAATTTGGGTCAAGGGGAAGAAGAGTAAGGTTTCCACAATATCCAACACCAATTCAACCTCAAGTTGTAGTTGAGATGCCAGAGATCATGTCTCATGAAGGAGAACCTACAAACATGACAGAAGATGAGAAGACCTTTAGAAAGGATTTATTTGATATGAAAGAGATGGCGAAGGTTCTCTATGAAGAGAGGAATAGCAGGTTGCAAGGAGAAAGTTCCAAACCTCCCTAAGGAGAAGGATCTTCAGGAGGAGGTAATGGAAAAGGAGGTAATGGGAATGGAGACAAACATCCACCCTCTCCACCCTCTTCTTCATCTTATTTTTGACAAGCATCTTCACACTCTTCCATTAATACAACCCTTACTCATACTCATCATAATTCTTCAAAAGGAGCTGGAAAATCACCTCTACTTAAACTAGATGTTAAATTCGAGTTACCCATGTATAATGGTGAAGTGATTGCAGAGAAGTTGGATAACTGGATTCATTATTTGGAGGTGTATTGTAGAATTCAGAACCTTCAAGAGGATGATATCAAAATTCAGTTGGCGTCATTAAGAATGGAGGGTGCAACACTCATTTGGTGGGAAGCAAGGACTTGAGACGAGATAAAAAAACATGGTAAGATCTCTATTACTTGGTATGATTTCATTGTTTCTATAACAACACAATTCTACCCTTTAGCTCCAATGAAAAAAAACTATCATGAATTGGCAAAATTTCAGACAGTTAAAAGGTCAAAATGTGCAAGAGTATACTCAGGAGTTTAGGAGAAGAGCTCTTATGCTAGGAGTAGAATTGCAGTCACAAGATACTTTGCTGAAATATATAGGAGCTTTGCATAACTATCTTTGACACACCATTATTATGTTTAATCCCATGAATCTTGATGAGTTCTGTGTTCAAGCTACACACCTCGAAGCAAGAGGGAAAAATGTATAAGAATAAGGTAAGAAGAAGCCATTTCAGATTGGTGAAAAAGGAAAGAAATCTAAAGGAAACTAGAATAAAAATGCTTTTGTTAAGAAAGAAGCAGAGAAACCCGTGTGCAAGAATTGTTCCAAAGAGGGCCATGATGAAGCGCATTGCTGGAAGCTTCATCCTGAATTAAGACTGAAGAAATTTAACAATAAATAGAAATAGAAGACAAACGATGATGTACAACAAGACTTGGGTTCCAACTCAGGTGATGAAACAAAGATTGCAGCCACAATCACTAAAGGAAAATCCGTGGTAAAAACAAGCAAAAAGGAAGTCGTGGAAAGTACCGATGCAACAAATAACTCCAACAATGCTTCAAATGAAGAAAATAAATTTGAGTTGTTCCGTATCAGAGTTATTTCTAAACACACCAAGGTTGATATGCTATTTGATAGTGGATCCCAGGCAAATTTAATTTCTACGGACTTAGTCAAGAAGTTGAATTTGGAAACCATGCCTCATCATAAACTATATCTGTTGGGTTGGATACCCAAGGATGCAAATCTTCAGGTCACAAGGAAATGTGTTTTCAGGTTTTCTATCACTGTCAATTTCGTTGATGAAGTCGAATTAGATGTAATGTCGTTGGATATTTATGGAATTGTGTTGGGAAGTCCGTATCTATATGGTCAGAAAGTCATTTTCCATAGATTTGAGAAAAAATATCATTTGTTCAAAGATGGAGTGGAGTATATTATGAGAGCCCATCCTGGAAAGCTTAGTCTGTCTTTAGCAAGCGGAGGGAAAATGAAGTGACTGGTCAATTCCAGCAAGAATCTTGTGCTCCTTATGATCAAGCAGAAGAATGACACAGAGTGTGAATCTTTTGTAGGCCGTGACGTGAAGATGAAAGCCAAATTTGTTGATGTGGTCAATCAATATGGAGATATGTTTCAAGAACCAAAGGGATTGCCACCAAAAAGGGGAATTCAGCACGAAATTCAGCTACAACAAGACTGTCCACTCCCAAATATTGGTATGTACCGAATGTCAATTTTGGAAACTTTAGAAATTAAGAAACAAGTCCAGGAATTGTTAGAAAAAGGTGTAATTCATCTCTCTACTTCGCCATGTGGTTCACCAATTGTTTTGGTACCCAAGAAAGATGGAACCTAGCGCATGTGTGTAGATTATCGAGCTTTGAATAAAATTACCATAAAGAATCGATACCCATTGCCCAAAATAGATGATTTGCTAGATCATTTGAAGAATGAAAAATATTTCACTAAATTAGACTTAAGAAGTGGATATAATCGAGTTAGAATCGCTGAGGAGGATATTGGAAGACTGCTTTTAAAACCAAATAGGGATTGTTTGAGTGGCTGGTTATGCCTTTCGGTCTTTGCAATGCTCCAGCGACATTCATGAGAGTTATGAATGATGTTTTAAGATCCTTTATTGATGAGTTTGTAATTGTCTATTTAGATGATATTTTGATATTCAACAAATCACAAGAAGAGCATGTCAAGCATGCAAGGAAAATGTTGGATGTCTTGAAAAAATAATAGTTATTTATGAAGATGTCTAAATGTGAATTCGGGAAAACTTCCTTAGTATATTTGGGCCACACAGTTGGAGGAGGTGAGCTAAAGATTGACCCTCTAAATTTTCGGTCACTGTGAATTGGCCAATACCCAAATCAGTCACAAAAGTAAGGAGTTTTCTGGGAGCAGCGCAGTACTGGAGGAAGTTTATTGCCAATTTCTCTTCCATAGAAGCTCCAATACATGCTTTGACCAACGTGAAGGTTGTCTTCTAGTGGGGAGGCAAACAATAAAAATCATTCGATGCTTTAAAACAAAAGACCAGTTCAACCCTAGTTTTAGCATTGCTAGATTTGAAACAACCATTTGAAATACAAACATATGCAAGTGACTACGCCATGGGTGCAATTATTTTACAGCATGGTAAGCCCATTTCATTTCATTATGATATTTTTAATGATGTTGTTATTAACTATCCTACATATGATAAAGAGATTTACACATTGGTGCAAAGTGTGAAGAAATTGAAGAATTACTTAATGGGAAAAGAAACCATTATTCACACCGTTCATCAACCTTTGCAATATCTGCAATCTCAAACAAAATTGCAGCAATCAAGGCACTTTCGTTGGATGGGATTCTTACAGTAATTCCACTTGGTAATCAGGTACAAGAAAGGTATTTATAACAAAGTTGCTGATATGCTTTCTAGACCGGTTATTAATGTAACCATTTTACTCAAGAATCATTCGGTTTTGCCTGAAAGTTATGTTGAACAATACGCACATGATGATGAATTTCAAGAGGTATATTCAAACTTGAGTCAAGGCCACCAAGTTGCGGAATTAGACTACCATCTACATGATAATCTATTGTATCATTTGGGAAAACTTTGTGTTCCACAGGGAGAGAGAGTAAATGTCACAAGGGAAGCACACACTTATCTTATTGTTGGACATTTCTGTGTAAGTAAAATAGTGGCAAATCTTCAGAGGTATTTTTATTGGCCTCGTATGCTTGAATGTGTGTCATGTTTTATCAGAGGTTGTTCATCATGTGCAGTCAATAAGCCTAGTAATAGGAAACTAGGATTGTACACAACACTTCCAGTGCCTTCATGTCCATGGGAGAGTGTTTCTATGGATTTTGTAGGAGGTCTTCCTTTATCAAGAAAAGGTCATGATTATTTGTATGTAGTTGTGGATAGGTTCAACAAGATGTGCATACTAATGCCTTGTAAAAAATAAATTATAGCTAAACAAACAACGCAACTTTTCTTTCAAAATGTATGGGTTCATTTTGGATTACCTACTTCTATTGTAAGTGATCATGATTCCTAATTTGTTGGGAATTTTTGGTCAAATTTATGGAACTTGATGGACACCAAGTTGAAGAAAAGTGCAACCTTCCATCCACAAAGGGATAGTCAAACTGATTTGGTTAACATGACAATTATTCATTTTCTAAGAGGATATTGCAACAAACATCCTAAGTTGTGGGGTGAACAATTGCATTATATTCAACATGCTTACATACGAGCAAAACACTCTTCTACTTTAACTTCGCCTTTTGAGGCATGTCTTGGTTATTTGCCTAAATCACCTTTGAATTTCATCTTTGAGAAAGATGTAGCTGTAGATGGACATAGCAACATAGACAAAGCAAAGAAATTTGTTGAGCAAATTCAGTTGATTCACCAAACAATTCATGAAAAACAAGAAAAGAGTCAAGGCAACTATAAGGCAAGGCATGATAAGCATCGTGTGGATCATCAATTTCAAGTAGGTGATGAAGTTTGGCTTTACATTAGTAAGGAAAGGCTTCAAGGTGCAGGTAAAAATCTGAAACAAATCCGTTATGGTCCATTTAAAATTCTGGAAAAGATTGGTAATAATGCTTTCAAGCTTGATTTGCCTTCATATATGCAAATTTATTTCATTGTTAGTGTTGAAAATTTGAGATTGTATGAGCCTCCTTTGATTGAAGATCAAGGAGAAAGTGTACAAATTCCATCAATTGAAGATTTTTCTCCATAATTTCTTGATGAGCTTCAGCAAGACACCACTTGGTAGAAGAATGAGGTCATCAAAGAGGGGAAATGTTGATTATCTTCGAGTGGGTCTGGAAGGTACAACTCCATCATAGACCAAATGGATTGAAGAGGGGAAGGTGAGGGAACAATACCCTCATTTGTTCAATAAATGAACATAATATTTTAGGGTCCAAAATATTCCAATGGGGAGGAGAGATCAAGTGCTCAAAATTATGCTAAAAAATAAAAGTGTCTGAATTTGTTAAACTTAGCTTCGATCAAAGAGCTCTTCATTCTGAATCCAACGGTGCTAACGATGTTGATTTGGGTAGCATCGGATGTGCTCTAACCATGAAATTTGGTGGAAAGGTTGGGGCACATGAGATCTACAATACCCAAAAAGGGTTTGGGCAGATTCTAAACGGTTAAAGAGATATTAAAATAATTAATATTCTTAATCGAGTCCCTATCTCTAAAGTTAGGGAAAATAAAATATTAATGTGTATTAATATGAAATTTTGTTAGAATGGTCCAAAAGACATGGATCAAGCCAGATCTAATCTTAGCCATTGATTAGGGACTTAATCTCGATCGTTGATATGTCAAAGAGAAAAGTATAAGAGGAGGCTTGAGGGTTGCTTGGTGGGCACACTAGATGATCAGTCATTCTATTCTCTAGAGCGGGGTTTGCTAAGAGAGATAGAATCAATGATTGAAGTTGCAGGTGAGGGGCATTGAGTACAGAGAGATAGAGAGGCAGAGATAGTGCCAGGAGATTAGCGTTGGAGCCAGAGAGAGTGACGCAGTAGCATCCAGGGCTTACGCAGAGGCAACCAGGAGTTGCGCAATGCTTCTGAGAGGCCAGCGTTGCTAACGCAGAGGGCCAGAAGGCTGACGCAGGGCCTCCTGAGGCTAATCCAGAACCATTCAGAGTGATGTAGGGCCAACACTGGGCAGAGAGAGGCTAACACAGTCTAGAGAGGCAGACGTTGGGGTTTCTGGGGCAGATTGGAGCTAAGGAGATGCCAAAAGGTTTATCCAGGGTTTCAGCTAGGACATTTGTCTCAGACTGAGAGGTACTACTGCCATGGAAATTCTCTGTTGGGTAAGCCGGATTTGGCACCCAGATTGTACTATGAAATTGCTCAATAAGAAAACCCTTAGATAGCTGCGCCGATTTTCCCGCATTGGGTTTTTCCGAGGACATTCGTCCAAAAATAACGGTGTCATGTGTGTGCTTGTTTCTGTTTCCTTCAGTCGATAATTTGTAATATGTTGAGAATGCACTATTGTTTATTTTAAGTATTTACATTGTAAATAACTTGTTAAGTAACGAAACAAGTAGGTAGGAATAAATCAGTGAAGTGCATGGAGGGTTTCTAACTGGTAGACTTAGAAACTTCAACATGGAATTAGAGCATGGTTGTAGATCACAAGAGAACTGAGGACATCAACTGAGCAGAGCAATAACAACAGAAAATAGTTGTCTTGAGTGACAAAAGTTGTTTCTAGCATAGTAGCAAAAAGGGAAGGGTCACGCAGTGCCTACATCATCAAGGGTGAGCCAGGAAGAGGCAGCGCAAAGGCTAAGGGAGGTAAAGGGAGACTCACGAAGAGCCACACAAATTCTAGGAGGGTTGAAGTAGTTGGCTGAGGAGACCGGGTTGCTGGTGCCAGGATTGCGCAGAGTCTAGGAGCTCTCACCTTCAGGTTGCTGGGTCTAGAAGGCTATGGGAAAGTTGCAGAGTGGAGCTAGTGAGGTACTATAGTCAGAACAATACCTGATAGGCAAGGCCAAGAGGAGGGAGTTTCTACCAAGGGTTTCTAGCTGAGAAATCTGGATCAGTGGTGTGGTTGCACAGACGATCAGAGTAGGGGGCATCTCGACATCGGTAAAAGGATTTCCAGGAGGGAAATTGAGACTCAGAGGGAGTCACATCGAGAACTTCCAGGAGGGAAGTAGAAGAGCATCATGGCACTACACGGAGTAACAGACCAGGAGAGACTGGACAGAGTGTCAAACTTCGCAGTCTGGAAGGCTAGAATCTTATCTGTACTTGACAAAAATTGTGTCAAGAACTTCGCCTTGAAGGTTATAACTATCCCAGTCGACCCCAATGATAACAACAAGTACGAGGAGGCAATGGCGAGGGCCAAGAGCATCATCCTTGATGGGGTCAAGGACCATGTAGTACCACACATTGCTGAGAAGGAAATGGAATATGATATGTGGGAGGCCCTCAAGAAATTATACCAGCATACTTCTGTGCAGAGAATAATGCTACTTGAGTATCAATTGAGGTCGTATCAAATGAATAAGGGAGAACCGATCGACACCTTCCTCGAAGGACTGAACAAGATCCGAGATCAGTTGATTGTTATAGAAGCCACACTGGATCAGGAGTTGATGGTGAGGACGACCCTGAATGCAATCTCAGAAGATTGGGAAGTATTTATCTAGAGTATACTGGGCCGAGGGACACTTCCATATTGGGATGAGATGTGGGATGCTCTTCACCAAGAAGAGATCAGATGGAAGTTGAAGACGGGTAGCAGCAGCAAGGGGATCAAAGTCAAGCAGGAGGAGGAAGATGTTGCCCTAGCATCTGAGGAAAAGCAGGAGAAGTGGAAGAAGAAGGATCTCTCCAAGATCAAGTGCTTCCACTGTGAGGAGCTGGGTCATTATGCGACCCAGTGTCCAAGGAAGAAGAGTAAGGGAGAGTCTTCCGAGAGTAAGGCAGCACCAACACAGGCAGAGAAGGAAGTTTTGACAGATGATGACTGTGCCATGAGTGCACATGCACCACTTGAGTGAAAGTGGGGAGACATCGAGCTGTAGTCAGGTGGACTACAAGCGATGAGGGGCAGGATCCTCGACGTACCCAACCTCTTGGATTAGAATTTGCTATGGGAGCCCCAAAGAGGAGTAGCAAGACTGGCTGATGTGGGTAGAGACAGATGCCGATGAAGCGCCAGAGAGAGCTACAGTGTAGGAGTCCCAAGACAGCGCGAGGCTAGCAAGCTGCAGAAGTGCGAGACGCACAAGAGAGTTGCACTAGTGCAAGATGGCACAGAGAGGTGTGTAACGGTGTGAGATGCAGGGAGTTATTGCAGCAGCGTAGAGGTTAGAGAGGGAGCACTTGTCAACGACAGAGGGAGATTCAACATCAGGAGGGTCTCTAGCCCAAGAGAGAGGTTAGAGTTGGGAGATCAATTACTTACTTCTCAGTAACTAAGTTGCAGTGCAACAGCGGGCAGCACGATGTAACATGATGAGAGGAGGTGCAGTGCGGATGCAGTGCTGGGAGAAAGGACCACCATCAACACGAATGCAGAGGGAGATGTTGTACAAATGCAACAGTGGCAGTGGTAGAACCATAGGCAGCAGTAAATGATACAACAATGCAGAGGATCATGGGAAACAAGCCTAGCATTAGCACAGGGACTGATGTCGGATGATCAGAGTAATACTTAGTGAGGAGTATTGCTAGAGCACAATCCTCGCTAAGAGGGAGTGTTGATTTGGGGTAGCATCGGATGTGTTCTAGCCACGAAATTTGGTGGAGAGATTAGGGCACATGAGATCTCCAATACCTAGAAAGGGTTTGGGAAGATTCTAAACGGTTAAAGAGATATTAAAATAATTAATATTTTTAATGGAGTCCCTAAGTATAAACTTAGGGAAAATAAAATATTAATGTGTATTAATATGAAACTGTGTTAGAATGGTCCAAAAGACATGGATCAAGCTAGATCTAATCTTAGCCATTGATTAGGGACTTAATCTCGGCCATTGATATGTCAATGAGAAAAGTATAAGAGGAGGCTTGAGGGTCACTTGGAGGGCACACTAGATGATTAGTCATTCTATTCTCTAGAGCGGGGTTTGCTAAGAGAGATAGAATTATTGATTGGAGTTGCAGCTGAGGGGCATTGAGTACAGAGAGACAGAGAGGCAGAGATAGTGTGGGGAGATCAACGCAAGATCCAGCGAGAGTGACGCAATAGCAGCCAGGGCTCACGCAGAGGGAGCTAGGAGTTGTACAGCGCTTCCGAGAGGCCAGTGTTGCTAATGCAGAGGGCTAGAAGGCTGACATAGGGCCTCCTGAGGCTAACATAGACCCATTTAGAGTGAAGCAGATCCAGCGCTGGGCAGAGAGAGGCTAACGTAGTCCAGAGATGCAGATGTTGGGGTTTCTGGGGCAGATTGGAGCTGAGGAGCTGCCAGAAGGTTTATCCGGGGTTTGAGGCGAGACATTTGTCTCAGACTGAGAGGTACTACTGCCAAGGAAATTCTTTGTTGGGTAAGCCAGATTTGGCACCCATACTTTACTCTGAAATTGCTTAATAAGAAAATCCTCAAATAGTTGCACCAGTTTTCCCGCATTGGGTTTTTCCGGGGACATCCGTCCAAAATAACGGTGTCATGTGTGTGCTTTTTTCTGTTTCCTTCAGTTGATAATCTGTAATATGTTGAGCATGCACTAGTGTTTATTTTTAGTATTTACATTGTAAATAACTTGTTAAGTAACATAACAAGTAGGTAGGAATAAATTAGTAAAGTGCATGGAGGGTTTCTAACTGGTAGACTTAGAAACTTCAACCAATGACACTCAAATCTGAGCTTGTATGTAGAAGTTAGAGCAAGTCAAAGTTCAAGTTTGACTTGTTTAGGTGGCAGGAAGAGATGATGTGGCAAAGGTCTCAGCAAATGGGGAAACACCAAGTGGCAGGTTGCCATTGGGTCCCGCATATCACATAACGAAGTAAAAGGAAGAAGTGACTTCAGTAATCGGCCCCCAACATTACTGATTTGTGATTGTGATATCATATATTGCATATCGGAGGTAAATGGGTGGGGTAGAGTGCAAAAATGAGTATATTTAGAAAGTTTGTCCACAACCACCATGATGACGGATTTTTTGCCCGACTTTGGGAGACCAATGATAAAATCCTTGGAAACATTCATCCAGACAGAGGCAGGGAGTGGCAATGGCTGTAAGGTTCCCGATAGCTTGATTGTTTCTCCTTTATTGCGTTGACACACATCACATTCAACTGCAAAAGTAAGAATGTCATTTTTCATGCCAGTCCAAAAGAAAGAATGATGAGCATGGACATAAGTCTTCTGAAAGCCTAAATGCCCTGCAGTTGGAGATGAGTGCAACTCTTCCAAAATACGGGTTTTGAGGGTGGATGCTGGTGACATAACTACTCGATCCTTGTAGCAAAGAATATCATCCTTCCAAAAGTAGTCAACTAAGGAATTAGGATCTTCTCTCAAGTTATTAATAATTTGGGAGAGAGAGGGGTGTGAGAACCATTCCTTGCGGGCCTCTTTAATCCAATCTGGCATGGGAAGAGAGATTGATATTAGGGTGATTTCGTCCTCAAATTGGCTCGATAAAGCATCAACTACTACATTGTCACACCCTTTCTTGTAAATTATCTCATAATCATATCTAAACATTTTGGCGAGCCATTTATTTTGTTGTGGCGATGATAGACGTTGCTCCAAAAAATATTTTAGGCTTTGATGGTCCATGCGGATTTGGAAACATCGCCCAAACAAGTATGGTTGTTGAGTGTCTACTGCATGTAGGATGGCCAACATTTCTTTCTCATAGGTAGATTGATCCAGATGTTTTTGACTTAGTTGTTGGATGGTGAAGGCCAATGGTCGATGTTCCTGCATTAATATAACATCAATACCAGTGCCAGAAGCATCACATTCAATCACAAAAGATTGGATGAATTCTGGTAGGGCCAATACGCGACTGGAGCACATGGCCTGTTTCGAGCCACAAACGCCTGCTGAGCTGCATCAGTCCAGAGAAATGAATTTTTCTTGAGAAGATTAGTGAGGGGTCTAGCAATATAACAATAATTGCGGACAAATTTGTGATAGTAGCCTGTGAGACCTAAGAATCCTCTCAAACTCTTCAAGGTTTTTGGTTGGGGCCAATCTTGCATTGCCTTTATATTTTTTGGATCAACCCTCACCCCTTCACGACCCACAATGTGTCCCAAATACTTGACTTCTTCCACGCCGAAAGATCACTTGGACCATTTGACAAATAATTTGTGATTCCGGAGTAGTTGCAAGATTAGGTCTACATGCTGAAGATGTTTGTCCCAGGTTAGGCTATAGATGAGAATGTCATCAAAGAAGATGAGGACAATTTTTGGATATATGGTTTTAGTAGGTGGTTCATGAGGCTTTGAAAAGTAGATGGAGCATTACAGAGACCAAATGGCATGACCAAGAATTCATAATGGCCTTCATGAGTTTGGAAGGTAGTCTTGGGAAAGTATACTTCATTCATGCGTATTTGGTGATATCCAGAGCGAAGATATAATTTGGTAAAGAATTGAGTACCATGTAGTTCATCAAGAAGATCATCAACAACCAGAATAGGAAATTTGTCTTTGACAGTGAGCTTGTTGAGGGCTCGAAATTATGGACACATGCACCATTCTCCATCTTTTTTTAGCACCATGACCACTGGTGATGAATAAGGACTGATGCTTGGATGAATAACACCTGTTTCAAGGAGTTCCTTGATGATTTTTTCAATTTCATTCTTTTGGGCGAAAGGATAGAAGTATGGGCACACATTAGGTGGTTGGGCCCCTAGGACCAAAGGGATGCTATGATTATGTTCACCCCTGGAGGGTGGAAGATCTTTAGGTTTGTCAAATACCTGCTGGTGGTGGTCTAAGATCTGTTGCATCTCAAGATGAATATGAGGAGTAGTGGATTCAATGGCCTAGATGGCATTAAATTGGGCAATGACTCCATGATGACCCTTTTTCAAAAGATTTTCCATTCGATGTGAGTTGAAGATAGTAGGAGCACCTACCTGGAATCCATGTAATGTATGAATGTGGTTGTTCTGCTTAAAACTCATATATAACTCTTGGAAATCCATTGTGATTGGGCCCAGTGTGCGAAGCCAATCAACACCCAAGACAATGTCACAACCACTCATTTCAATAGAAAACATGTGGGTCTTTAGGTGGTAGTCTCCCATCTGAAGTTTAATATTTTCATAGCAGCCTTCACATTTCATTGTCCCCCCATCAGTGATAAGGACTTGGAAATTAGAGACTTCCCATACAAAAAAATCCACCAACACCAGCAGTGAAAGTAGCACCAACAGTAGCAGAGGTAGCAAAAGGCAGAGCCTATAGATCCAGTAGCTGAGTAAGTCGTTGATGCAGCAGTTGCTTTCGATGAAAGCCCTTAGCAGGAAGAGCGCTCGCCTTCCTATGTTCAACCAAAGAAAGGTAAAGACTTTTTCTTGTCGGTTAGAGCGGGAGTGGATTTCATAAACAACGGGAAATGGGAGCAGATTTCTCGTACATCTTCAGAAACTCACTTATGGATAAAGCTATGGGTTCTACCACTATTAATCAATACCACTATTGGTTGATGTTTAATAAAGCCTCAGATTTTGAGAGTTTGAGGAAAATAAATTCCCACCAAAGCATGTAGTGAGATAACTGGTTCATCTGGCGTAGCTGTGAGATCATTGTCAGGCTAGGTTTCCTCAATTTCATCCTCAGGCCCCCCAAGGAGCGGGGCTTCCTCAGATGAGCTGTTATCAGTAGCATCAATTTGAAAGAATTTTGGTTCCTTGCATTTATGCCCTGGGGAGTACTTTTCATCATAGTAGTAGCACAATCCTTGTTTTCTTCTTTCAACCATTTCTGCTGGAGACACCTTTTGAACCTTAAGTGTTTGGGTAGGGCCCTGAGCCTGGGTGGGATGCCCCTTGGCTACGAAATTTAGATGAGTGGACTTAGTAGCTAAGGCGAGTTCCACCTCAACGACATTTTTGCAGGCGTCCATCCTATAGCTAGGTGGTGCATCCATACATGGGCTTGGATGGCTTCTTTGAGACCACTGATGAAACACTCCAAGTATAAGTCATCTCCTAAACCATCAGTTCTGATGGCCAATGTCTCAAAGGTTACAATGTAGTCTTTTACTGTGCTTGTCTGTTAGAGCTTAGTGAGGCGACCCAAAAAATTAGATTCCCTGTCGAGGTGGTCACATAGGGATTTTGAGAACAAGTGCCAAGTTATGTTCCTGGGATAACATTTCTAATGCCACTTCCACCATTTCCATCTCTCTTAGTCCAAGTAAAGGGCTCCCACTCATAGTTTAGTTTTATTTTCGCAGATATCATTAAGGGAGAAATATTGTTCCATTTGTGCTACCCATACTACAGGATTAGAGCCATCAAATCTGTACATGTCCAACTTGGGTGGCTGAGGGCGGGAATGTTGGTGATTTCCATGGAAGTGAATGTGATGGCTATATTCTCCTTCGAGGTGTTCATCAACGCTAGGATCCTCCCAATGAGACTTGTACATCATATTGGCAAGCAGTGAAAGCTGTGAGGTAATTCGGTCCACATTACCCTGGAACTCATCCAACCTTTTTTCAAGGCTCTCGATCTTCTCAAAGGACATGACTTGAGATATAGTACATACCATACACAAACCCTGACCAATTGCTTAAGAGTAGTCTTCTTGGAAAGAGGGTGAGCTTAGGAATCTATTGGCGGGGGTCATTTGAAGTCACTTCGAAAAAATTTGGGACTCTCAGAAAATTGAGGTTGAAAAGTGAACGGTACCATTACGATTAGCTTGTTGTCTTGAAGCTTATGGGATAAGTCTCTTGCAAGCATCCTCGCTGATTAATACCGCAGTGGCCGAATTCTAGAAAACTTTATCCTTCCCAATGTCTTGCAAAAATAGGGCCTGGATTGTAGTAGAAACAAGCCTCACTGCACAATGAGTCTGATCGACACTGTGAAACCCTAACTTTTGAATGTGAGTTGCATGGTGGTGACAAAACCCCAACTGTTGGACTTGATTTTCACTGCAGTGGAAAAACCCCAACTTTTGGAACTGATATGGAAGATAAGGTAGTGGGATATATTCAAATAGCATAGGGAACTATGGTCACAAAGGAGTGTCAGGTGCTCCAAATCACAATATATATTGGGGTCCAACAATAATGCTCGACCCAATCTTTTAGGGTGCTAACTAAGGAGGATCGACCGTACCCTTAGCCGTACCACCCGACTACCCTATCGTACGCACGAATAATCTCCTCAAGTGCTATTCTCAGTGTACTATAGTAGCAATATGGCCAACGACTTATCTAAGGCTAGGTTTCAGGTGAGCCTATGGGGCTTTTGATATACCCAAGGGTACGTGGAAGTGCAGTCTGTGTGCGATATTGTCTAATGTGCTACTACTTAAAGGGGTACTCATAGGGGTTACAAGGGAGTCCAACAAGCATGACCAACTCTTGTAGTTCCTCCGTGCATGCCTTCCCAAATCCACAGGTTTATGCTCTCAATGACAGATCCTGTGTTTTAAAGACATCGAAACACATTTCTAGCCTAAAAAAAATTATGTGAAAAATGGAGGTACAACCGGCCCTGAAAAGTGCTTTGATACCACTTTTTATGCTCTTGACCTACGAGAAATTCGAGAATACCATAAATGCGAAGAAATATAGTCGAAAACACAAAATAAAATGAGAAAAACAACAATTATTTTATTATTCAGAAATAGATTCAATGTTCACTTGCCTCTTCGAGGAGGCAACCTCCATCAGAGTAGAGCTTGATTGCAATAAGACTCTATGATATTTCCTTTACTAACTAAGACTATTTATAGCTAAATGACATCCAAAGCCCTAACTACTATTAGTCCCTTGCATAACGAGGGTTAACCACTTTATTTATTAACTATGGCATGTTTATAACTAACTGTGGTCCCTTTTCTCTAATGTGGGTCAACCACTTACAATTATTAATGCAGGATTTTTTTACTCTCTAATTAACTATGACTATGACTCGGCCCATTGGGCTTATTACATAAATAAAGGGGTTAGGGTTGGACCCTAACATACTTACCCTTTCTGTTACATTTCTCATGATTATCCTATGACCATCCATTTACCTCAATGGACCCAACCAATCCAACTAGTTGTCATATGCTTTCCTTCAACTTCCCTTATACATGCATTGATCTTCATTCATTCCTTACATCACCTGTTGGGTACCACACAACTCTCCCCGAGTTCCATTAACTTTCCTCTTTCCCAAACTAATTCCCAAGACTCAATACATAAAAGGCAAGAACAAGAAACAAACAAGAAGAAAATCATGAAAACTAATAACAATATGACACCACAAGAAAAGTGGCATGATCATGCACTATACATAACAAAACCAAAATCAAGCATAGCAAATCACAAAAGACCAAGAACACAAGACTAGCAACAAACACCATGACTCAATCCCCATATTTCATAAAGAAAACTCAACCCGAGCCTTCTTCAAGATTTCATGGCAACCTCTAATCCAAATTGGATCATTATATTGTTTGTCATCCACCTCGATGCATTTGGAGTGGAAAAAGTGGAGGAATCAGCTCATGGGACCGTTTTAATTGGCGGGACCTGGTTTGGAAAAACAGGGTCTAAAACCTTATGATAGTGTTTTGAGGCATCAAATGACGTTTTTTGGGGCTAAAACTTTGCCCCTCGTTGGAAGCACCTTTTCATGCTATTCTACACATAGAGAGCTTTCCAATGGCACAAGAATCACATTAATCTAAGTCCGTATTCAAAAGTTATGCCACTCAAAAGTTGACCTTCCTATTTTCACACCTATAGTTTGGGAGGATGTTGCGTCAGCCCCCATTATTCATGGAAAAGGGGCTAGCCACATGTTTTTGATGTAAAAGTCTCTAGAAGAGTCTATTTTGTAACTCTAGTTAAGAGTTCATGTAGTCAAAATTAACCACTAGTAGGCTCTCAGGTTGTGTTATAACTGGGCCACTAGGGGGAAGAGGCATTCCATCCTTTCGAGAGCATTTTGTTCCATAGTTGAGAAAAGATAGCTAGGAGAGATAGGAGGTAGAGCAGATATAGGGGATCTGTGCACTGTAACAACCCATGGATCACAAGCATTACTTCTTTGTATCTGCATCCATATTTCTAGACAGAGAAAGAGAGCGAAGTGACCTCACCTTCCACCAGGGTTTTCTCCCGAAAGGGTTTCCCAGAGAGCATATCTTGTGTATTATGTGTGTGTAATCTTATTTTGTCGTTCTCTACTTTTCTGCTTGATTTACTCTTACATGCATGCACTAATTACAATTAAGTTTACAGATCTAGAAATTAAATAAAACTATAACAATGTCGAATCTCAGATTTTAAATATAATATTATCAGATCTTTTGTGAAGAGCTGTCAAGTGGAATAGCCATGACAGTTTATAGATCATTTGGTGTCAGAACATGTTTCATTGGGTATTTTGTGGATATTGCAGTGATCTAGATTGGCGAGACCGAAAATTGTAAAACCCTAATCATGGGCGACAAATATGTAAACAAACCTCGTGATCGTGCAAAGGTGAGGTTTTCGTGACTCAAAGAACAAGTTGTAGATATAAATCGCAATGTAAACCTCCTCATGTAGGCCCTAAGCAATAATATGGTGATATTTAGAGAAGAAGGGGGTTGGAATGTAGAGAACAAATCATAAGGGGGATCAGGAGATTGGGAAGATGTAAATAACCAGTCAAAGAAAGAACCCGAAAAAGATCAACCCAGTTCGAGTGCTATGAACCAATCTCTGTTTAAAGTGGAAGGAAAAGTTGTATCAAACCATACCATGGTGATATTGAGGCTATGAAGATGAACCACTGGTTGCAACAACTAGAATTTTATTTTAGTGTCCACCAGATTGAGGAAGGGCATAAGATCTCATTCGTGCAACTAAAATTGGAGGGCCAACACAGAAACCTTGAGGTTGGAGGGAGAACCCCTAGTGACTAAGTGGGAGGATTTCAAAACCCTCATTAAGTCATAGTTTTATCCCATTGGGTATGTGGAAGACCAGTGGATTTGGTGGCATTACTTCAGGCAAAAGCTAGGCCAAAGCGTGCAGGAGTACACCACATAATTCAGAAAGATGGCTATAATGTTGGGTATCTCTCCAAAGAACCCATATGTACTCCTCAAGTATTTGGGGGGTCTACACTACCATCTGTGTGAGAAAGTGATGTTGTTCAAACCCAAAATGACGAGGCTTGTGTACAAGCATAGTTCATGGAGAACATAGGCCTGCAAAGAGCGCAATCAAGTGGATCGAAGCAAAATGAGCAACAAGACGCTTCTAAGGAGGGCAAGAAGAATCAAAAAGGGGGAAAAGATAAAAAGACGATGACCACAACACACCAGTGAAAATATCCTAGAAACCACTGCAACCACTGCAACATTGATGGCCATACAGAGGAGAAGTGTTGGAAGTTGCATCCAGAGCTAAACCCAAAGAACAAGAAGAAAGATAATAAGATGAAGAATCTCATGGCCATTAATTCTAACAACCAAGTTGAAAGTAGCTCGAACGTGGATGAGAATATCGTATGTACATCAGTGCAGAAGGAGGTGAATCTGAGTAGCCTTCAACAATAGGAAGAGAAAGAAATGACCAAACTCTTCCATGTAAAGATACAAGTCAAGAAGACGAAGATTGATGCTCTGTTTGACTCAAGATCGCAGGAAAATATCATTGCAGTAGATTTGGTCAAGAAGTTGGGATTGGAAGTTCGTGATCATCCAAGCCCATATCCACTAGGATGGGTACATAAGGATGTAGAGTTGAAGGTAACAAAACAGTGTAAAATTAGATTTGCTATTAGTGCTAATTTTATTGATGAAGTAGATCTGGATTTGGTTCCCCTTGATGTATGTGGAGTCGTGTTTGGGAGACCATACATGTACATACGTGATGAAATATTCATGAGGAGATCTCACCAATACCTGCTCATCAAGGATGGAAAATCATTTATCATCAACGCGCACAAAAAGGCAAGTCAGAAATTTCACTGGTAAGTGCCAACCAAGCCAATAAATTAATCAGTTCCAACAAGAAGTATGTTTTATTGTTTTTAAGGGAAAATAAGTATGTAGAGGCGTAAATAAGAGGCAGCGCATCCCTGGAGGGGTGTAATAAGAAACAAAAACAACAATTGGAGGAGTTGTTACAAGCATACAAGGATGTGTTCCGAGAGACTAAAGGGTTACCCCCTAAGAGAGAAGTGGAGCACGAGATCCAGCTATTGTTAAACTCCCCATTGTCAATTATTGGGCTGTACAGGCAGTTTGTTATAGAAGCAAGTTAGGTGAAGAAAAAGTTGCAACATCAGCTGGAACAGGGTGTCATTTGACCGAGTACATCACCATGTGGGTCACCCATCATCATTGTTCCAAAGAAGGATGTGACTTGGAGGATGTGTATAGATTACAGGGCGTTGAATAAAATCACGCTCAAGAATAGATACCACTTGCCCAGGATAGATGATCGACTAGATCAGTATTTCACTAAGCTGAATTCGAAATCTGGATATCACCAGGTTCGAGTCAAAGAAGAAGATACATGGAAGACCGCCTTCAAAATGAGGCAAGGTTTGTATGAGTGGTTAGTTATGCCTTTTGGTCTATGTAATGCACCAACTACATTCATGAGATTAATGAATGATGTATTGCGCCCTTTTATAGATTCATTTGTTATTGTCTATTTGGATGATATACTGGTATATAGTGCTACCTGGGGGGAACATATTTCACATTTGACACAGGTGCTGGAAACATTGAAGAAGCACCAGATGTTAGCAAATATCAAGAAGTGCGAGTTTGCACAACAATCCTTGGTGTATTTGGGATATGTGATTGGTGGGGGAGAATTGAAGATAGATCCTTCCATGATGGAGGCCATCATGAAATGGCTAGTGCCTACTAATGTTACTGAGGTTAGGAGTTTCATTGGAGCAACACAGTACTAGAGGAAATTCATAGCCTCATTTTCAGCAGTAGCAGCATCGTTGCACGCCATAACAACAAGTGGCAAGAGTTTCTAGTGGGGAAAAGGGCAGCATAAGGCTTTCGATGAGTTAAAGAAGAAGATCAGTGAAGCACTAGTTTTGGCATTACCAAACTTGCAACGACCCTTTCAAGTGGAGAAATATGTGAGTGGGTATGCTATGGGAGTTGTCTTGATGCAAGGAGGAAGGCCCGTTTGCTATCATTTTGAAGTATTTCATGGGGCAGTTATTAACTACCCTACCTACAATAAGGAGCTCTATGGAATGGTGCAAGCTGTGAAGAAGTGGAAGCACTATCTTATTGGAAAAGAGATAATAATCCAAATGGATCACCAACCGTTACAATACTTGCAGACCCAGAATAAGTTACAACATACCAGGCATTACAAGTGGATGGGGTTTTTACATCAGTTTCATTTGGTGATGAAGTATAAGAAGGGTAACACAAACAAGTTGGCCAGTATTCTTTCAAGGCCACCCACATCAAAGATTACAACTTTGGGGACTCTTATGCACATGGAGATATTCACCCATGATGCATACAGAGAGGCATATTTAGAAGATGAGGACTTCAAGGAGGTGTATCAAGAGTTACAGACTCAGAGTCATGTGGATGATGGCGACAACAACATTGACTACCATGTCCAAGATGGGTTACTCTACAGGCTAGATAAGCTATGTGTTCCTAAAGGTGAGCATTTACAGCTGGTTAGAGAGGCTCAAATCACCAAGATTCTAGGGCACTTTAGTGTAGGGAAGACTGTGGCTAACTTGCAAAGGTATGTGTATTGCAACAAGATGCAAGAGCAGGTAGCTAGGTTCATAATAGGATGCATGCTTTGTTGTACCGACAATCCTAGCATCAGGAAACAGGGTCTGTATCATCCCTTACCTGCACCTACTCGTCCCTGGGAAAGCATTTCCATGGACTTTGTGGGAGGTTTGCCGACAATCACGAAGGGACATGACTACCTATTCGTGGTAGTTGACAGGTTCAACAAGATGTGTGTTCTGATGCCCTGTAAAAATACCTTCAGCGGACAAGAAGCAACAACAAACTTGTTCTTTGGATAGGTCTAGGTACACTTTGGGATACCAAGGAGAATCATTTCAGATAGGGATACAAGATTTCTCAGTGCATTCTAGACTACATTATGGGAGAAGATGGACACGAAGTTGAATAGATCTACAACATTCCATCCACAGACAGATGGGGATACAGAAGTAGTTAATAGGACTTTGGTGCAGCTTCTGTGGGGTTACAACCAGAAGAATTAGAAGACCTAGGATGAAAATATGGTATATGTACAACATTCTTATAATAGAGTAGTCCATACTTGTACAGGAAAGTCCCCATTTGAAACTTGTTTTGGATATTTTCCACCTTCACCTTTGGATATTACATATGGGCAGCAAGGAAAAGTGAAGAAAGACCTTACATGAGATGCTTTGAGGGCTGAAAAATTTATAAATAAGATCAAGCAGATCCATCTACAGGTACAAGAAATACTGCAGAAGTCGCAGGCGAATTATAAGGCCATGCATGATCAACACAGAATAGAAAAATCATTCAAGGTGGGAGACACAATATGGCTATAGTTTAACAAGGAGAGGTTGCAGGGGCCCGGTAAAAAAATCAAGGCTCTAGGGTATGGTCCCTTTGAGATACTTGAAAATGTGGGTGCCAATGCCTATTAACTCAGTTTAACACCATATGTGCACATTTACTCAGTTGTAAATGTAGAGAATTTGAAACTCTATGAACCTTCCATGCTAGATCAAGAAGAGGAACATGTCCTACCTTTTGTGGAGGATTTGGCACTAGACGCTCAGGTAGAGTTGATAGAAGATATGGTTTTGCAGAAGAGGTCCCGAACTACAAGATAAGGGCAGCAAGACCTTTGGCAGATTGGGTTGAAGGGACAACTTCTAGGCAAAGCTAAGTAGTACACCACAGAGAAGGTGGAGGAAAAATTTCCTCACCTCAATTAGTAAAAGTTTTTGGGGACCAAAAGCTTCCCAAAATGGGGAGGTGTGATATGAATTGGATAATTATATTCTTTGTCATCCATCTCGATGCATTTGGAGTGGAAAAATTGGAGGAATTAGCTCACGAGACCGTTTTTACTGGCGGGATCGAGTTTGGCAAAATGGGGTCTGAAACCTTCCAGGAGCATTTTGAGGCATCAAACGACGTTTTTTGGGGGTAAACGATGCAAGAATTGTATCAATCAGAGTTCGTCTGCAAAAATTATGCCACTCAGAAGTTGACCTTTATGTTTTCACACCTATAGTGAGGGATGCTGTTGTGTCATCCCACATTATTCATGGATAAGGGGCTAGCCACATGTTTATGATGTAAAAGACTGTAGAAGAGTCTATTTTGTAACTCTAATTAAGAATTCATGTAGTCAAAATTAACCACTAATAGGCTATCAGGCTGTATTATAACCGGGGCCACTTGGGGGAAGAGGCATTCCATTATTTCGAGAGCAATTTGTTCCATATTTGAGAAAATATGACCAAGAGAGATAGGAGGTAGAACACATAGAGTGGATTTGTGCACTGTAGCAGCCCACGGGCCACATGAATTACTTCTTTGTATTTGTAGCCATATTTACAGACAGATAAAGAGAGCGAAGGGGCCTCACCTTCCAGTAGGGTTTTCTTCCAAAAGGGTTTCCCAGAGAGCATATCTTGTGTATCATGTGTGTGTGAGCTTATTTTTTTGTTCTCTACTTCTCTTCTTGATTTACTCTTACATGCATGCACTAATTACAGGGGCCTCACCTTCCAGTAGGGTTTTGTCCCGAAAGGGTTTCCCAGAGAGCATATCTTGTGTATCATGTGTGTGTGAGCTTATTTTTTTGTTCTCTACTTTTCTTCTTGATTTACGCTTACATGCGTGCACTAATTACAGTTAATTTTAGAGATATAGAAATTAAATAAAACTATAATAGTGTCGAATCTCAGATTTTAAATATAATATTGTCATATCTGTTGTGAGGAGCTGTCCAGTGGAATATCCACAACAGTCTACAAATCAACCTCTCTTTTCATGCAACTCCCTACATCACATTACCATAAACACATAATTTTCAATGTATAAATAAATATAACAATGTACCAGTTAGCTTACCTTGTTATGCCAAGCATGTTTCCTTATAGCTGAACACATCTTTGCCATGTCGCAAGGGACTCCCATTCCCTTGACAGATTTAGCTATAACTAGACACCAATTGTTATACTTGTCAAATACATGTCTATGAATATAGCACATATCGACATAATCCCAGACAAATTAGGGTTAAGAATACTTCCTATACACAAAGCACTTATTCATTTGGAATTATAGTTTCCAATCATAGCCAAATGCATTCTCACCCAATTCCTTTCTTTTACCTTTACCTTGCTGCAATTGAGTCTTAATATGTATTGTCACATCACCCAATGGATAGTTATATAAACAAATCAACTATTACCTGATCATGCTAATACCAAACATGTTTCCTGCAACTGTTCGCACATGTCGATCACATGTTCCAAATATCAAGGAGACATGTCTATTACTTGGAAATCAACCTTCACCAAGTCGAACAACCATGTCATAATCAAAATCAACTCACATTCATTAGTTATAATACATAATGTTACACTCAAGTACATATCAGTTGTTTCAACACGTGTTAGAATGACCATATTAAAACAAGATCATTTCTTCATGCAATCTTATATACACATACTCATATCATGCAATTAATCAAACATTCAAACAAACTATAAATGTACCATGTTAGATAAATCAACTAGACGACATAATAGACACCAAACACTCAAACACCAAATAGATGACATAATCAAATAGTTAAGCACCAAATATACGACATAAGCAAACTCATACCTTAATGTATCTCAGGGGAGGCTATCTTGTCTGCACAATCAAGCTAGATTAGAATGATATAACTTTACAACATATCAACTCAACCATAAATAAGTTCATGATATCTATAACAGTAACTAGCTAACATGTTCACATGATAAACTCATAAATAATTATCATTCATGCATAGCAATCACATATGCAAAGTTAGTCTAGAATAGTATGAAATAATATCACAACATATTAACGCATACCTGAATGTCATAACCCTAAGCATTTGCATATACCAATCCAAATTATTATGATACATATAGCATCAAGATCTTAGTTGCGATAACCCTAGTCATGGAGTTAACTAACATATAACAACAATAAGTTAACATATAACATACTCATCAACAACATATAACATAATCATCAAGTTAACTACAAGTTAACATATAACATATTCATCAACTATATATAACATAATAATCAAGTTAACTAACATAAAACAACAACAACAATGCACACAACCACAAGATACTATCATTCATGACTATCTGACACATATGCATATGACTACACTAATCAACTAGCATCTATGATGTATGTAACCATAACATCAATAAAATGAAAAGCATACACATAACCATAATGCATATAACAATCCTTAACCTACATGTAACTTGCATGCCCAACATACAAACCTGTATGACGACATGCTCTCAGCCTCGAAGTCCAATGTTGCAACTTCGTTTTGATGGTCTGCATCTCCTGCTTTATCTCAACCAACTTATTAGCATCATAACATACTAATAACATCATGATAACCTAATTGCATACAATGAACTCAGAATGCATGTCTGACCTACCATAAATGTGTAACCATAACCATGACAACGCATGCATAACAACATATAGACACTGACATGCATAACAAATGCATATACAACCAACATGCATTCATGACAAACACATCCCAACAACAACATTATCAATTCCTACATGGAAACACAACTGTAACAATGACCACCAATGTGCATACACAATAAGCACATGGTCTTACAACACAAGAAACACATATGCAACTGACATGAATGCATTACCAACACACATCCCATCCAGTCCGAGGGGTGAACCATGCTCTGATACCACTATGTAGTATCAAATATTACACAAGGAGGACAGAAACTAGAAACCACCCAAAGAGAACACAACTCGCTCTAATACCACTCTGAAACACCCTCCTCACACATCTACCCAAGTGACATGCAAACCGGGTTAAACATGTGACAAGAAGTTATTTTGATATGATTCGACTCCATATGTGTTAGTTAAGGAAGTGGGACCAACGGAAACACACCATACATACCTTCCACACCAGCAACAAAACTCCAAGGAGCCATCCCAACAACTCAAGTAACTAGCCCCTGGGCCCCATTGAGTTTTTAGAGCATTAAATCACTGGACGCTCCCTTGATATGGACAAGCATGCATCTAGGAGACTCCAAACGCTCCCACAACATGGCTATGCATGCGTCTGGGGACTTTTCTCCTCAGACTTGTGCATACGACTCTGGGCTTTGTGCCACTTTTTCAGGACCAGAGCCCAAGTCACTGCCCAGAACTCAATGACATTTTTAGAACTAAAAGATAACAACAAAATAATGATACAAATGCAATTAATAGAACAAGGACTTTACTGGACCCCTACTAGCCATGACAGGCATTTCGTCAAACATGTCACAATTATGCAATCTACAAGTTTAAACAACAAATCTGAGCATAGGGGTCTCATACTCATCTGAGAATCGCTAAGAAGCATTGATGTATCAACACATTAGTTGCAGTTTCATCCATTAGGTTGTAGATACATGTTCATTCATTTACAAGTAAAAAACATGATGATAACCATATATAGCCATTGTCATAATACATGTTCATAACCGGCATAATAGCAACAAAAATACCAAGGACACAACAACTATATAATCCACATATAAGCCAGTATAAAAATCACGAATTAAAAAGGAGAAATAACCTCATATTAATGATTCAAAGGCTAACCAGGTTCAGACTTTCACAAACCACCCGGCCATAGACATGGCTGAGCCAAATCTCACTTCAACTAGTCACTCTTGTGCCATATTCCAAGCATGAATGTGGGATCTCATAAAACACATCAATCAAAACCATCCAAGGGTTCCAAAGGCCAAACCACCTCAACGCATCAAGCAATGATTCCACCTCATGGTCAGATATCACAAACCATCACCAGATTGGTCTCTACCCAACCCTTCTAGGGCTCTAGAGCGTTTGTTCCAACTAAGGCTTGCAG
Organism: Pinus taeda; assembly: GCA_000404065.3. NCBI lineage: Eukaryota > Viridiplantae > Streptophyta > Pinopsida > Pinales > Pinaceae > Pinus > Pinus taeda. The sequence continues at coordinate 31,381 of APFE030474710.1, forward strand.
GCCTAGTAATTCAACCCATAGCTACCGTCAGGCTTCCAGAGCGTTTCTCCAACTAGGGCCTCCAGGACTAGTAACTCAACCCACCAAGGGATTCAAGAGCGTTTATCCAACTAAGGCTTCCAAGACTAGTAAGTCAACCCAAGTTGTTAGAGGGCTTCCAGAGCGTTTGTCCAACGAGGTCTTTCAGGAAAACTCAACCCAAGCTAAAGAAAATATGAGAACCAACAAGAAAAATAAAGAAAATGAACCCACATGTAATGTCCCCTAATAATAATGGAGTTGTCTAACGAGGCGGAGGAATTGCCCGGACGACAAAAAATGGCCAGAATCCGGGCAAAAAGAATTCAAAAAATCTTATAGATGCAGTGTTTGAATTGTGTTTTTGATAGTGGAAACGGATTCAGCACCATGAAAAATGTCTAAGACACCTAAAATTTTGAAGTTTAAAAACTATAACTTCGATTTACAAAAATCCTTGTCGGATTTTCTCTAAATATGACTGGAATTTCCATAACTTTCCAGGCAACTCCTCCGCCTCATTAGACTACATGAATAATAATAAAAATAATAAATAATAAATATATAAATATAATATAAGCAAATAAAATGAAAAACAATAAAAAGATAATAATAGTAATAAACTAATAAAATTAAAGAAAAATATATAATAATAGTAAATAAATAATAATAATAAAGAGAATACAATATAATAAGTAAATAAAATAGTAAATAATAAAATCGAAGTTCTAAATAAATATATATAAAAGTAAAAGTATAAAAATAGTAAAAATAAGTAAAGTTAACGGAAAAGTAAAATAAAAAGAAATAGTTAAACTAAAAAAACTATAAAAATAGTAAAATAAGTAAAATTAACAAAAGTTAAAAATAATTAAATAAGAAATAAAATTAAATTAAGAGAAATATTAAATTAAGTAAAACTTAAAATAAAAAAAATAAAAGTTGCATGTTGAGGCATGAAATGTGTGCATGCAGACCCCTTTCCATTGTTTTGTCTATTTAATAGACGATAACGAATATGAGATTCATCATTCTTTCCTCTATTCTAAGAAAAGTGTTGTGTGACAAAAGATTCCCTAGTAGTAGTACGTTGATTGAGGGCTCGAGGGTGGCTAGTTGTAGAAAGATTATGTGCAATTAAACCTAGGGGTGGGTGGAAAATCTTCCCCAAAACTTTTTGTGGTTAGCGGAATTCAAAAAACATCACAAGTAAGGAATATCGCCACTACAGGTAAGTCATCTTTGCTCTGTTGTTTTTCAAAATCCTATGCTAATTAGTTGAATAATTGTATGCTGATTTTTAATTGCATAAATTGATATAATTAATTGTATATCTTAATTCGGGATTGCTACATATAGTATAAAAGTGAAGTTTTCAACTCTAGTAGATTTTTAAATTATCTTAGTATAAAAATAAAGTTTTCAACTATAGTAGATTTTTAAGTTATCTTCTTTATGATTGATTAATATTTTACATAATATTATATTAACCTCTATTAACCTCAATATTTGTTTTTAAAATAATTTAATCTCGATTTTAATCTATATTATAGAAGGAAAGACCTATACTAAAGAGAGAGAAAGACAACCGTAGTGGCCATCTACTTAATATTGAAATACATTCATTTAAAAAAAATAAAAAATACATAGAAATATGAACAATTAAAGTTGTAAATATTAAAAGAAGTGTATATGAAAATACATAAAGTTTATTAATGTAAAAAAAACCATGCTAAAGTTTATTAAAATTCGTAATAGTCCATGACTAAACTAAAAGATCATGTGGAATTTGGTATAATCAAAAGTATATATGAAAATAGATGGATTTTATTAATGTAAAAAAAAACCATGCTCAAGTTTATTAAAATAAAATTCGTAATAGTGCATGAGTAAACTAAAAGATCATGTGGAATTTGGAATAATTTGATTATGTTAAATATACATGGGCATATTTATTTGAAACAAATAAAAATCAAATTATTTAATAATAATATTTATTTGTTTATTTTTCAGATTAGGCAAATAATTTATTAAAATGTTAATTTTTGGAAAAGGAATTTGAAAATAACCACAGTGCCATTAATGGCATGGTATCGAATAGCGTGAGTAGCAGCCTTTTGTTCCGATTCGACATCGCAATGCATTATTTAATATTGAATCCTTTCCCAAAACAGACCAGAAGGGTCGCAGAGGATCGAACCTTGGACCTGCCACCACAAACAATATGCACCCACTGGTCAGGCTATTCCCAAACAAGCGGTCCAAACGTTTCACACATTTACCTACTTCCTTGCAAACCCAAAACGTCAAAGATGCATCCGTATAGCAGAGGCAATGGACACCCGACCTCCAATCAAAACGATCAGAAAATAATAGAAAAGTTTAATTATATGTTACGGTTTTTATAATATATGTTAAGTGAGGTTCAGTTAACCAATGCGGTTGTTATTATGTTTAAATCAACATAATTTGATAAGTTAGGTTTAATTAATATAATTTGATAATTTAAATTATAGTATTATTTTTTAATTAATTATTTTTGTTTTGATGATGAATCATATTATTTGATTGGGAAAGTTGATTAAATCTCAAAAATGTTTGAATCATTAAACATATGTTAAACTATTAAGGTTGTTTGCATTAGTTCTTTCAATTAAAAGATGATGTAAGATGATGATCTAATACTTACACCACCATAGTTCATATAAAGTAGTTATTTGGTTATTTGGTCAACCTTTCTTTGAGTATGTCGCCTCCAAAATAGGATAATTCAAACAAAACAAAAAATTGTCCAAGTATGAGAGAAGCATAAACCACTCATAATCTATCTAGGTAAAACAATGAAACCCTTCAATAGGCCCCATATACATTTTGATTTTCATAAATAAAGTATGGAGATAGTGGAATTATGTTAGTAGGCATGCGCTCATGAGTCCACAAAGAACCAAGAAAGATATTTAAACTCCTTGAAAGTGCTTATGGAATAAATGCAAACACTTAACCACTAGGCAGAAAAGGAAGGACATGTCTCTCTGTAGCTTTAGTAAAAACTAGTAGATGTGGGAATTATATTGTTTAATTACAAGAAGAGAGCATTTTTGGACTAAGCCACTAGTTAGAATATTTGGTATTTGGTTTAAAACTTTGTCACACTAACTTTATTGGGTGATCAAAATTTATATATATATATATATATATATATATATTATATATATATATATATATATAAACATCTGGACTCATGTCTAAATGATTTAATTTTATTGATAGACTATGATACTATGTATGAGGTTATGGTTTCAGTTGTTCTATAATGTTGTGTTGATGTTACATGATGCGATGATATGTGATAATGAGAGGTTAATGATTTATATGTGGTGTTTATTTATTTATTTTGTTGTGATAATGACATTATACACTCATGATGGATATGATATGCATAACATGGCATAAGGATTATGATGTTATGATATGAGGTTATATTGACATGTAGCTAGTTTATGATGTCATGATATATCTTTGATGCAAATATGTTGATGTTATAACTTACGACGGTATTTCATGAGGTGAAACATGTGGTAATTGCATGTAGATTTTATGACATGCATGAGCATGTAGCTCTTCACTATCCAGAATGTGCTGATTAACAATGATGTTATGTTATCATGATGACATGAAAGATTGAGCATGTGGATTATTTTCTATGATACTATGATTATAACTAATGCATTGGTTTCATGTTGAGATGTGGTGACTGACATGAACTCCACAAATGGGTAAAGAGGGCCGGTTTATTTGATGATTTCGTGGGGGCCCATACCTGTGAGGGAGAATATGTAACACCATATGGGCTGGGGACATACTCAATCAACACTACATATGTCAGTGGTTCCTTTGTCTTGTATAATTCTTGATGGATAGCTCTTGAGGGGCTATGGGACCATCTTGAGGAGGCCAAACACCTAATATTGTAGGTTAGGCGTCTGATAATGGATTGGGAGACCAAAGTCTGGTGGGGGTGTAAGGACTTTGCCCTTGGGGTTGTGCACCTTAGTAGGTGCAGAGGGAGTGGGTCAGCCTTGTGAGATGCCTAGAGTCACTTAGTACTGGGACTGAATGTCGACCTTGGGGCAGATGAGGTCTGAGTCAGGCACGAGCCTTGGGGCCAGCCTTGGGCTTGATACAGACTGATCAGGCTTATGCCTGGTTACGAAAGTGGGAAAAATGATAAAGATTCCTTGAGATTTCCCGGGTGTTGTGGAAACTTTCGATGCCGCTGGTTATACTAGTTCAGTAGATGGTGTAGGGCAAACATGAAGTAATACATAATTAAATAAATAAAATGTTAAAACTTAACTTTGAGACGAAGTTCTTTAAAGAGGCGGGAGTATGTCATGTCCCCTAATAATAATAAAAATAATAAATAATAAATAATATAATATAATATAAATAAATATAAACAATAAATAAGATAATAATGGTAATAAAAAAAGAAGAAAAAAAGATATAATACATAAATAAATAATAATAATAAAGAAATATATTAATATAAATAATATAATAGTAAATAATAATACTGGAGTTCTAAATAAATATATATAAAAGTAAAGTATAAAAATAATGAAAAAAAGTAAAATTAACGAAAAGTAAAATAAAATAAGAAAGAGTTAAACTAAGAGAACTATAAAAATAATAAAAATAAGTAAAGTTAACAAAAAGTAAAAATGAATAAAATAAGAAAGAATTAAATTAAGCAAAATATTAAATTAAGTAAAACTTAAAATAAAGCAACAAAAGTTGCATGTTGACACATGGAATATGTGCATGCAAACTCCTTTCCATTGTTTGGTCTATTTAATAGACGATAAGGAATATGAGATTCTTCATTCCTTCCTCCATTCCCTGGGGAGAAAAGTCTTGTGAGACAAAGGATTCACTGACAGTAGTACATTGATTGAGGGCTCGAGGGTGGTCATTTGTAGAAAGATTATGTGCAACTGAGCTTACGGTTGGGTGGAGAATCGTCCCCAAAACTTTGTTGAGATTAACAGAATTCAAATAACGTTTAACTTCGAAATCACAAGTAAGGAATATCGTCACTATAGGAAAGTCATCTTTGCTCTGTTTTTCGAAATTCTATGCTAATTAGTTGAATAATTGCATGTTGATTCTTAATTGCATAAATTGATGTAATTAGTTGTATATCTTAAAACGAGGTTGTTACATATATGTAACAACCCTGAAATTAAAATATGTAACTAATTAGATCAATTATGCGATTACAATCAACACACCTTTATTCAGCTAATTAACATGGATTTTTTGATAAATAGGAGCAAAAACAACTTACTTATAATGATGATATTATTTACTTGTAACTTCAGAGTTGAATGCTATTTGAATCTTGCTAAACGCAACAAAGTTTTGGGGATGACTCTCCACCCAACTGTAGGCTCATCTACACATAATCTTTCTACGTCTAGCCACCCTCGTGGCCTCAATCAACATACCACTGCGATAGAATCATTTGTCTCACAACACTTTTCTCCCCAGAGAATGGGGGAATGAATGATGAATCTCATCTTCCTCGTCATCTATTAAATAGACCAAACAATGGAAGGGGGTCTGCATGCACACATTCCATGCGTTAACATGCATATTTTATTTCTTTATTTTAAGTTTTATTTAAAATAATATTTCTCTTAGTTTAATTTTCTCTTATTTTATTTCTTTTTACTTTTTGTTAACTTTACTTATTTTTTATTAGTTACTTTTATTATATAGTAGTTAATATATATTTATATTTCTATTCATTCAGTATTTATTATTACTATTTATTTATTATTCTTAGATATATCTTTTTATTTATTTACTTTATTATTATTATTATTATTTATTTAGCATTATTTACTTTTCTTTATTGTTTTAATTATTGATCTATATTTAATTATAGTATTTTATTTTATTTATTAGGGGACAATACATACTCTCCTCTTTAAGGATCTTCATCCCGAAGTTAAGTTGAATCATTTAACATTTTATTGATGTAGTTATTTATTACTTCACGTTTCCCCTACACCCTCTGTTGAACTAGTATAACCAATAAGCATTGAAAGTTTCCACAACCCCCGGGAAATCTAAAGGAATATCTATCCTTTTTTCCCCTTTTGGAACTAGGCATAAGCCTCATTGGTCTGTACCATAGCCCAAGGCTCGCGCCCGACTCAGACCTCATCTGCCCCAAGGCAGGCATTCGGTCCTAGTACTCAATGACTCCGGGCATTTCGCAAGGCTGGCCCACTCCCTCCACACCTACTAAGGTGCACAACCCTAGGCATCGAAGTTGTTACACCCTCGCTACACTTCGGCCTCCCAATCAATTATCAGGCACCTAGCCTACAATATTAAGCACTTTGCCTCTTCAAGATGGTCCCATAGCCCCTCTAGAGCTATCCATCAAGAGCTATACAAGACAAAGGAACCACTGACATATGTAGTGTTGATTGATCATGTCCCCAACCCATATAGTGTTACATATTCTCCCTCGCATGTATGGGCTCCCACGAGATCATCAAATAAACTAGCCCTCTTGGCCCATTTATGGAGTTCCTGTCAGTCACCACACCTCAACATGCAACCGATGCATTAGTTATAATCATAGTATAAAAAAAAAATCCATATGCCCACTCTCGCATGTCATCTTGATAACATAACATCAGTGTTATCACAACATTCTAAATACTAAAGAACTACATGCTCTTGCATGTAGTAAAATCTGCATGTGATTACCACATGCTTCACATCATAAAATACCACCATAAGTTATAACATGCACATATTTCCATCATGACATCACATAATAAATGAACCACATGTCAATATACATATTATCATAACATCATGATCTTTATGCATACTATATCCATCATGAACATCCAACATCACTATCATAACAAATAAATAAATAAGCACCATATATACACCATTAACCTCTCATCAAAACTATATCCATTTACCACATACCATCATTTCATGACATATAATTAATATGAGAATCATCTCAATACTTATCAAATATAGAATAACAATACGCTTTAAGCATTATTATCATGAATTAATTTCATTTACTTATATAAACAATGAATACTAACTATGAATTAAGATTATTCAACATCCCTCTAGAATCTATGTTATTTCATCAGTACTATTAATGTCATGTCATAATCATTTCTTGTTCTTTCTATTAGGTAGTTTACCATTTACATCTTAGGTATACTCCTCTAAGTACATCATTAGATTTCAAATGAGCCTCATCATTTTGAGCCTTAATCTCTCATAAGATATTCTTCATTCTCCAAAGAAATTTTAGTGAAATTCATTTTTAATATATTACTATTCGTACAATCATTTAAATCATCAATATCAAGTTAAAATTCCATGATCACTATACATATTTTGCTTATCCATTCTAGTACCGTTCTACTTAATAACACACATACACTAGGTCATCTTTGTTTAAGTTTGTTATCTTGCTTAATCAACTTGCATGAGAGTTTGTTGATCCCTAGTAATTTATCCTCAAAATACCTACTTATCTCATCAAGTTCTCATCTCAATACCACTTAATTTCACTTCTTTTGTCAATCTGTGCCTATTCTTCTTGAAGTATCATTATAGAATTTCCAACAGCATATGTTCTTATGCTTCATGCTCAATACTTTCTCATTAATCCACCTAGTTTATCGCTTGTCATTTCTCACCAATTACAAGTATTCACAAATTCCAATCTTGACGCTTTTAAATTTTGTAGGTCATCACTATGACCATTACCAATCATGTTGTTCAATCCACTCATCAATATCCTCGAAACAAAGTCATAACATCTTGAACTATTCTATAGGTACTTTAAATACATTCCTCATCCACTTTAAATACTTTCCACATGAAATTTCCAAATCTTTATGGATTGTATATCGTATCAATATTTTCCCTTTGATAAGAAAACATGATAATTTTTTTTTCTCAATCTGTCTACTCCTATTAATGATACAAAAATATTACAGCAAGGCCATGGCCTTGAGAGTTCTGCCCTGAATTTGGCATGTTACAAAAAGGTCATGATTCCAGTACAGTGTGAACCTTCAGTAGTATTTTGACTACACCTTCGACACGACATAGTGCTATACAAAAACTAAGACGACACATTGAAAGACATGACACAGTGCTGACCATAAACGACACATTGACAGACAGAGACCTGAGACAAGCAATAACTGCGAGAATCAAAACAGAGTCGAGCGCCTACTTCAGAAACTGCAGGGGCGAAAACCCTGGCTGGATCATTCATCCTCAGAGGTGTAAGGCTCCTCAATGACCCTGCACCCGAATTGAAGAGAGTCCTCCGAGTCAGAATGAGGAACCGCCGAGCCTGTAGGTTCACCACGTGCTGGCGCACTTGGACCGGCAAGGACAGCCGGATTCATCAGCGAAGCACCTCCCATGACTTGGCGTTGATTGTCCACCGGATTCGCCATCCTCTGTTCTGCGAGTGCTTCAGGATGGGCTACTCCCGTGCCCCTATTATCATCACATTTTTCTATGGTGACAGAGACTATGAAAGTGGAGTTGGCAAGAGAACACGGGATGCAATAACGCACAGTGGGATGAGCAGCATGCTCATAGTCAACCCTCCCAATTCTCCCACGACCCTTGCCACTTCCGCTTCTGGTGGCCGGGGGACTGCTCCATCCAGGTTCCAACGTGTCCGAGGATCGCTGGGAGGCTGCGCGGCCACGGGAGCCACCACGTATGCTCCCCATCCTAGGCCATTCGCGCGACATTGCAATGTTCAGAGAATTGTCGAGGGAGTGAATGCGCGGAGAAGAGTATCCTGAGCGAGGCGACAACAGAACATCAACTGAACCATAAGATCCCGGTACCTGAAAGGGACTAACGGGCCTAAGTTCGCTTTCAGAGAAGCTCAGAGAGACATACAACGCTGCAATCCATGAGGCTGCAGAGGAATGCAGCAAAGTCGCGGGAGCAATTTGCTTATGGAGCGCCATAGCACAGTTAACCAGGCAACAGATGGAAGAAGTAAATGCCTCCATTAATAGGCTTGTGCGAGACCAACTCGCCTGACCTGCCTCATAACTCGGGGCGTGTTGGGGATGACACCTGCCCACGTGAAACGCCATTCGCATACCCTCCGATCTGTCAAACACCCGCATCCGGGAAGAAAACATGATAATTGATAAACATTGTCTCCTTTAATTTATATCACTAAATTCTCACTTGCAAATTACATCATTGCTAGTAGGTTGCCATAGTAATCATCACCCCATAGTTTCATGATAAATAAGTTTGAAAAGTTTGTTGTGGATTGGTCCTCATCTCATTGGGATAAAAAAAAACTTAAAACACATTAAAATTCCCATATTTCGTTAAGTTTCCATAATGCTCACTCTAAAAGGTGTGCCTCTTAAGAAGTGAAAACATAAAGATCTTAGTGATAATGCAATTCCTATAGTTTTTTTTAATACAACATCTTTAAGCTACGCACGACTTACATTAATTTCAAAACAATCAATTTGTACATAATCCACCTTAATTCACTCAAATATGATTTTCCACGCCTAGTTTTCATATGTAACTTGGCAAATTAGCCTATTATTAGTCTCAAATGTTACTTCATATTGGATGACCTCTTCCTACTGTTCATTTTTAGGATTTCATAACCATTCTTCTCTTCTTCAAGGGGCTACATCCTTAGAGAAAAGTCAACCAACAAATTATCAATATTCACCATGAATACAAAATTTCAATTACACCATCTTACTTAACCAACTAATCCACATCATTATTACTAGATTTTTGTTTATTCACTTCTCCTCCAATGTAAGCAATGAAATATGATCTCAATGCATCTTTTCTTATTTTGTTATTATTTAAATATGATATCATCTATCATATAATTATTACTCTTTAATTTTCCATCATATTATTTTTTATT
>APFE030474710.1:45272-69502 GCA_000404065.3 Pinus taeda
GCAATTTATTAATAAAAGAATGAAAATTTACATAAGCTTCTCTCGTGAACGGTTAACCTACAAATGACCCTCCATGCGCTTTAAATAGAATTCATGGACCAGTCGGGTGTTAAGCCATGGATCAAGTGTCGGTAATACCGAGGAGAGGATGAACCGTTAGATCACTACATATCGTGACCGTCGGATTGTAAGTTACAAATGTACATAGTAAAGAAACACACTTTACCTAACTCTATACTAGACCAAGTTATACTTAACTATTCCTATGTGTCGGAATACCCTAACATGCCCTACATCGTGGAACAAAAATATGAGACTCTTGTTCTCACAGTCTCAATGCCTGAGGTAAATTATGTATATTAAGAACTCTATAGCAAAGCAGTTATATGTAGATTAATGTCTTTTGGCCAAAATATGATGTTTTGCACCAATGGAGATATGCTGCATGGTCACCAACTTGTGAAATATATCTATGCCCCAAGGGGTTTTTCATAGTCAAATTCAACACAACACAAGAACGGGAACATTTCCTTAATAAGGGACCATGGTTCTAGGGCAATGCCGAACTCTTCATGACCCCTTGGTTCCCAGAGTTCGATACAACACTATGGTGGTATTAAAAATGCTAGTTTCTGTCAGGTTGCATAACCTTCCATTACACTTCTAGCATCATAATGTTTTAATTTCCATTGGAAACTCCTTGGGAAAGTTCCTAAAGATTGATGGGGATAGACTTACAAGGGGAATATTTACTTTTTCCAGGATATGTGTTGAAGTAAATCTCTGCCAGGGACTACCAGACGATATTACATTGAATTTCAATAATTCACAGTGGACTCAACCATTAGACTATGAAAATACAGCTTTTCAATGTCGTGGATGTTTACAAACATGCCACCTGTATAGTGCTTGTCCACTGGCCAAAATAGACCCCAAATGGAATAAGAGGCAACAAAAAAAGCCAAAAGGTTGGCAGTATACAGACCCCCTAGAAGAAGAAGCAGAAATAACAAAAAACAAAGCAGAATTGGATGCTCAAAAGGGCCAGAACAACACACAAAAGAAGAGAAAAACCCCACCAATCTCTGCAACGTGGGGCCCTACAACCCCCCACAGCAACAAGAGACCCAAATGGAAGTAAGTGGTAGCAAATGAGCTCATGGATCAAAAGGATCTGACTCAGACAAAGAATACCCCATAAATACAAATGAAAATTAGCTGGCCATTATAACATCCACTCCCAACACTAGAGGTTAGCGAAAAGTAGAAAAGAATAGGCTAGCTGTAATTTTTAATTTTTTTATGTATCCTGTGAAAACAGGAACATCTCATATGCATATGCTATTTAGCATCTACAACATGTAATTTTGCCTCATGAATAAAATTACGATTTTTCCAAGGAGAAAAAAAGGATAACATATCTGGAAATAAATTTCAATAATTTAGTGGAATAAATCCATGATGAAAGATTATTATTATTATTCATTGATCTCATAATAATGCTTATTAAAAGATTAATAATAGTTTTAACAATATTTTTCAGAATAAATCTGAAAGACAACATTAAATCTAAAAAATTTAGCAACAGATCTAGAATAATAACTATAGATCTTGTAGTAATAAAATGTTTAATTTCTAAAGGTACCAAGAGTTTAAAGTTGCTTTGATACCATATGTAATAATCCCAAAATTAAAATATGCAACTAATTAAATCAATTATGAGATTTACAATCAACACACCTCTATTCAACTAATTAGCATAGATTTTTTTAGAAATAGAAGAAAAGACAACTTACCTGTGGTGATGATATTCCTTACTTGTAATTTCAAAGTTGAATGATATTTGAATCCCGCTAACTGCAACAAAGTTTTGGAGACGACTCTCCACCCAACCACATGCTCAGCTACACATAATCTTTTTACAGCTAGCCACCCCTGAGCTCTCAATCAACGTACTACTACCAAGGAATCATTTGTCTCACAACACTTTTCTCCCTAGAGAATGGAGGAAAAAATGATGAATCTTATCTTCCTCATCATCTATTAAATAGACCGAACAATGGAAATGGGTCTGCATGCACATATTCCATGTGTTAACATGCAATTTTTATTTCTTTATTTTAAGTTTTACTTAAAATAATATTTCTCTTAATTTAATTCTTTCTTATTTTATTCCTTTTTACTTTTTGTTAACTTTACTTATTTTTACGATCGTTATAGTTTACTTATATATATGTATATGTATATGTATATGTATATGTATAGAAATTTAGTATTATTATTTACTATATTATTTATTTATTATTTTTATTATTATTAGGGGACATTACATACTCCCTCTCTTTAAGGAACTTCGTCCCGAAGTTAAGTTGAATCATTTAACATTTTATTTATGTAGTTATTTGTTATTTCACGTTTGCCCTACACCCTCTGCTGAACTAGTATAACCAACATGCATTGAAAGTTTCCACAACACCTGAGAAATCTCAAGGAATCTCTGTCCTCTTTCCCACTTTCGAAAGGCTCTAGAGTGTTTGTTCCAACCAAGGCTTCCAGGACTAGTAATTTAACCCACAGCTACCACCGAGCTTTCGGAGCATTTATCCAAAGAAGGCTTCTAGGACTAGTAACTCAACCCACCAAGGGTTTCCAAAGCATTTGTCCAACCAAGGCTTCCAGGACTAATAACTCAACCCAAGCTGTTACAGGGCTTCCACAGCGTTTTTCCAACTAAGTCTTCCAAGAACTTGTAACTCAACCCAAGCTAAATGAAACATGATAACCAACAAGAAAAACAAAGAAAAGGAACCCACAACACCATGGTATCGAGGAAATGGAAAGGCTAGGAAAATACACTATCAATCCTAGCAATCCTCCATGCTAATGACAGATCATGACCAATAAACCACATGCATATGCCATGCATGCCAAAACTAGTGAGGAAAATATAAATGTAACTCGGTACCTGCAAAAAAAACCCGTTGTAGCTATTGATCATGATGTCCTATTGCAATTTCCTTCTCTTCCTTTGTCTTCTTGCTCCAAGCATCTAAGTATGCCACACTCTCCAAGTGTGTTCCAAGAAAAATCTGTGTCTAAGAGAATGAGAGAGAAGAATAGAATGAGAGCTCCAAAACTGAATTGGCAACAGGTTACACTAACCAAGCCCAACCACTGATCTTAATAAGCCTTTTTATTAATGAGGTTTCTATTTACTTCATTTTGCATTATTTTACTTCATTTTCCTCGTCACATGCAACATGTGACCTTTCACCTTCTTTTTCTCCTAATTTCCATTATTTTCATAAATAAAATGTCAATTAATGTCTCTTTGTTTTTTCAAAGCCTTTACCATTGCCTTTGCCAATTTCTTTAGCCATAATAAATCGAATGAACACCTACTAGGATGTTTTTTCCCACCATTCAGCTTGGAATACGTGTTCCATAACCGTGGTCTTATATATTTTTACATGGATTTTTAACCAAGGTTGTTACAAATAGTTGCACTTGAACAATAAGTACAAGAAGGGTAACACAAATTGCATCATAGAATACCTCAACTAGCTTGTGGTTATGACATCACCCTTAATGCTCAATTTGATATGACCCCAAGGGGGGCATATATGGGGTTGAAACTATATGATATGGACCTGAGGGGGGCACATATGGGGTTAAATGTGCTAATAATGTGTGTAAATATATATGTAATAGGGTCAACCTAGTAATGAAGAGGATGCATGTGCAATGTGTGAATAAGTATAAATAGGGATCATGTAATCATTATTGAAGACACATGGTTTGGATATATGGAGATGTTTCTCCTATTATTTTTTGAGCTATTGTGTAACTTCTCTCTTATTTATATTAGTTGTGCTCCACTCTCACATTAGTGTACATGGTGTGCACTTCTAAAATGTTACAGTCCAAATGCATAAAATACCGGAAGTGCACACCATGTACACCAATGTGAGTGTGGAGCACAACTCTAATATATATAACAAAGATAAGTTACACAATAACTCCTTAAAGAATAAGAGAACCTCCTCCAAATACATTCATACATCTAAATCACATGTCCTCAATAATGACTACATGATTTCTATATATACTTATTCACACATCACACATGTGGCTTCTTCATCACTAGGTTGACCCTATTACATATACATTTACACATTACTTGTACATTAAACCGCATATGTGACCCATTTGGGGCCATATGATATACATTTAACCCCATATATGCCCCCCTTGGGGTCACATCATAATTCTTGTAGGCACAAAACCTCAAAGTGACCCTAATTGTATGACACCAACCTTTACTTCACTATTATCTATCAAACATTAAGCTAGATAACCCAATCTTATATTTTCATCTCTAGATTGAAATTTTGTGCCATTTGGGCTACTTTTGTGTTCCTCCAAGTGAGTGTGAGATGTCAATTTGTGAGACACATTATAGTCAAGTGATTTGGCCTTCAATATGGGGAGGAAGACATTGACAATGTGATCCAAGTGGATATTGGTGGCTACCCACTTATTCCACCTAGACCTCCAATCAGTTTCATATGTTTCCTCGCTTATTGCAGTGTTTACTATTTTAGCAGTTTTTCGAGTCTTGAACTTCCGGAGAAGTTTTGAACCCCTAAACAATGTTTTTTGAGGTCCACGGCAACAAGAACTTGCCACAAATCCTGTAGTAGTCAAAGAGATCTTTCCAACAAGGTATCGTATGTGCCAAACGGAGATAATATGACCAAGTTATGACCTCGGGGAGTTGGTTTCCCAACTAACCCCAACGGGGCCCACAAACTCTTGGCGTTCCATCTCCTGGGGTTAGGTTTTTGGTTGTTTAGGGTTTTCCCTTGTTGTTCAATAATACAAAGGTACTTGAGCCTCATTGTAACACATTTTAGAGGCATGTATCCGCCACATCTCTTCTTAGAGATAAGCTACCATGCCTGAGCTAGTTTATTTCCATTCTATTTGTAAGCATATTTCAGTATTTGATATTAATGAAATGAAGTGTTATTTCTATTGAATCTCTGTATTTACGGTTATATCTATAATTTTTTGCATTCCTATTTAAGTTCGGATCAATAGTATCAGAGCAGTCTACTCTTTCTTGGTTTTTCTTTGCATGTCCCCAACAAGGTCGAGATATAAGGAGTTAGGTCTAGAACTAGTTGAACCTTTCCAAGACTAGCCTCGCAAACATCGACGACCTCCCATGGTGGAAGAGAAGAAAGACGAGGGGGCAAGAGATCCTTTCAAAATATTTCTCAAAGAAGCCCTTGAGCGACAAAGGAACACAATGATGGACAAATTTGCGCAGATCCTTCAATAGCTACCCAAAGGCTGCACATCTCCTTCCAACAACCACTCTGGAAGTGCCACACCCTTTAAGATACAATTTAACTTTGACATCCCCATATTTGAAGGTGGGATAGATGCGGATGCTATAGATAAATGGTTAAATCTACTAGAAGGATATTTTTCTCTTCATTATTTCTCCAACTGGGAAAAGATTATTTTTGAACTTCTCAAAGCTTCCCCCCACAACAAGGATTGGTGGGAAACCTACTGTAAGAAGAAGGAAAAAAGTACACTCTCACTATTTTCAGTCACACCCACTTGGAATTCATTCCGGGATGCCATCAAGGAGTAGTACTACCTTGTCAGGAACTATGAGGATAAACTACGACAGGGAAGGGACCAAGACGTGCCAGAGTATAACAATGGTTTCATACCCTTTGAAAAAAGTTGGGTATCAAGGATTCTGAGCAACATTTGGTACTCAAGTACTGCGACTATCTACATAGGTACATCCTTGAAAATATGGAGTTCCTAGACATATCCTCACTCGGCACAACGTACCGATACACTTTAAAGATTGAGCATAAGTTTAAATAGAATAAGCAAGACATTGGATCTGTAAATCTGAAGCAAGGGAAAGGTACACCCAAACTATAAAGCAAAGGACAAAGCCAAGGCGGTGTGACCTAGGACAACCCGCCGAAGCCATAACAAAAGAACAACACCATGAAGACAAAGAAGGACACGAGAAAATGATGTGAGTTCCATAAGAGCTCCACTCACAACACAAGTGAGTGTCGGGCCAAGCAATCACTGATGGTCGAGCTGAAGGCTTCTGAATCAGATGCATGTTCCGACTCTAAGATAGAGCCTAATAAGGGGAATGACAAAGGGAAACAAATCATTGATACAGAGCCCAGTACCATGGTGGCCACCACCAAGATCTAGAGGGATGAGCCTAAAGATCTAGAGGAGGGGGAACACCTCTTCCACTCACAAATATGGGTGAAGGGTTTTCCATTGCAGTTCATTGTCGACAGCAGGATCTGAAAGAACCTCATTTCAATAGAGGTCATTAAGCAGATGGGTCTATTGACTACATCACATTTGTAACCGTACACCATCAGGTGGCTTCACCAAGGATGAGATATCTGCGTTAGCCAACAGTGTCACCTTCCCTACAACATCAAGCCCTTCATGGATGAGGTATTGTGTGATGTTGCTCCTCTTGAAGTTTTGTGATGTATTAATATGACAACCATACTTGTGGAAGCAACATGTTGTATATGTGTCTAAACCTCTCTCTGTGATTACTATTTTGGGAAATAATTTGTACAGGATACCAGAGGTAGTGTCGCTTACTGCCATCTCTTTAATCACTACAAAGCAATGCAGTAATATCATTTCAGAAACTAGGAAACTTGTTTTCCTTATGATTTTCCCTAAGGGCAAGAAGAATATTGTGGCCACAGCTTCCAAATAGGGCTCATCCACACAACAATAGCAAATGGACAAGGCCATGGAGGAGTACAGGGGCATTTTCGCCTCACCTACAGGGGTACCTCTACACTATTCGGTCAATCATTCCATCGATTTGACCCTGGGCACCCCGCTACCCAATGGACCGATCTTTCGACACTCTGTTCTAGAGAACGATGAGATCAAGAGGTAGATTCAGGTCCTGTTGCAGAAAGGGAACATCAGGCCAAGCTCATCACCATGTGGGAGCCTGATTGTATTGGTACAAAAGAAGGATGAGACCTAGAGACTCTGTATTGACTATCGGATGTTGAACAAAACCATTGTTTGGAATAGGTACCCAATCCCATAGATTGATGACCTTCTGGACTAGCTCAAGGGGGCCAAATATTTCAACAAGATTGACTTGAAGTCTGGTTATCACCAGGTTCTTATCGAACCCTCTGATGTGTGGAAGACTACCTTCAAATCCAAGGAGGGCCTTTTCAAATGATTGGCCATACCTTTCAGGTTGACGAATGCCCCCACAACACAAGTTGTGTGCCAATCTAGAGAAATGCACTTTTGGCATGAACCAGGTTCAATATCTGGGGCACATCATTGATGATAAGGATGTGCATGTGGACCCATCCAATATACAAATCATTCAGTATTGGACAGCCCCAACCACTCTAACAAAGCTTTGTAGCTTTCTGGGTCTTTCCAATTTCTACCGCAGGTTCTTGTTGGGGTTCTCTCATATCACTTGGCCTTTAAGTCAAGTCACCAAGGGCGAAGTGAAAGCAAATTTCTTTTGGTCTGAAACCCAACCGAAGGCATTTTCTGAGTTGAAGTGTTGCCTTTGCTCTACACCAATGCTCACATTACTAGACTCACAACAACCATTTGAGATTGAGACAGATGCCTTCAACTATGCGATTGGTGCAGTTCTTACTCAACAGGGGCATCTAGTGGCTTACCACAATGAGACACTTCCAAACACAGTCCAAAATTATCCCACCTATGACAAATAAATGTATTCCATTGTACAGGCCCGCCGTCAATGCAAAACATTACATTTTGGGGAAGGAAATGGTCACCCACATAGACCAATGACCCCTGTAATTCATACAGACATAATGGAAGTTGCATAATGATCACTGCCATAAATGGTCCACATACCTACAACAATTCCATTTAAATGTTAAGTACATGAAGGGTAGCACCAATAATGTTGTAGATTGCCTCTGTCAACCACCAGTTGTGGCGCTGATCACTTTTCTCGACTCTTGTGGACACGGGACTTCGGGGTGGCCGCATCTTTACAAGGGAGATCTAGAATTCAGAAACACATACTAGACACTCCTGGAAGGTAATTAAGTTCCAAATTTGCACCTCTAGGATGCATTGTTATGCCACCTGGGACACATTTGTGTTCCTTCAAGCGAGCATGCCAAGATGATTTGGGAGGCGTACTACAGTCACGTCAATGGACATTTCAGAGTAAGAAGACAATGGCAGTACTGTAAAAGTATTTTTATTGGCTGAACCTTCATCAGGATGTTGGTAAGTACATTAGATCTAGCACTTCCTACATCATTTCCAAACCAACCATCAAGAAGAAAGGCCTATATAATCCTTTGCCTACTCCTAGTCGAGCTTGAGAATCCATCTCCATGGATTAAATGTCGATCCTTCCTTCTACTAAGCATGACAATGAATACGTTTTCATGGTCGTCGACGAATTCTCTAAGATGGCTATTATAGCGGCCTGCTAGAAAAGTATCACAGTAGAGGCCACTGCTAATCCCTTCTTTGAGCGAGTGTGGGTACACTTTGGGATCCCACAGTCCATTATCTCGGATCAATACAACATATTCCTAAGTGAATTTTGGTCAAGCTCTAGTCGATGTTGGATACCTAACTTACTAAGTCGACGACTTTCCACCGCCAAACTGATGGCCAAACAGAGGTCGTCAACATGATGATCGTACACATTCTGCGCATGTATAACTCGAAGCATCCACACACATGGGATGAAAGCCTCCCCTATGCCCAACACCTCTATAATAAATCTCTCCATAGCTTGACATGACATAGCCCATTTTAGGTAGGGTTGGGATTTTAACCATTATGTTCCATTAATGTGGCCATACCATTTGCAACTACTCAAATAGATTCAGCTCACATCCAGTCCGAACTCGACAGGGCTAATAATCATTGAGTTCATTCAACACATATGCCAGCAGGTCCATGATATATTGGATAGAGCCAATGCTAAGTACAAGAAGCACCATGATCAACATCTGGTGTCACACAAGTTTGAGGTGGGCAACAAAGTTTGGCTACATTTGCAGAAGGAGCACCTCGTTGGACCCCACCGCAAGCTTCGCCCACTCCGATATGGGCCATACACCATCACCAAGGATGTAGGTGATAATGCCTTTGAGCTCAACATTCCATTGTTCCTTGGTTTTCACCTAGTGTTGAATGTAGACCGCCTTTGACCATACTTTCCACCATTACTGGACACATCCGACATTGCAGAACAACTCAAACCAATAGAGCTAAACCCAAACTGCATGGAACATGCCACAATTGATCAGATCATGGACATGAAAATCAAGAACACTCACCAACAGAGGATCCATATATATCAAGTTGTAAAAGTAGGCCAACTCCTTCACCAAGGCAAGTGGTTCACCAGGGACCAAGTTCATTAGAAATTTCCTCACCACATGGAGGCTCTGCATGCCATGGGGACAATTGCTTCCTAAGCAGGGAGGACTGATCCAGGTGGATATTGGTGGCCACCCGCCTATTCCACCTAGACCTCTAGTTGGTTTAATCTATTTACTTGTTTATTGCAATGTTTACTATTTTTAGCAGTTTTTGGGGTCTTGAACTTCCGAAGAAGTTTTGACCCCCTAAACGACGTTTTTTGACGTCCGTAGCGGGCTTATCTAGGCTTGCCATAATTCTTGTAGTACTAAGAGAGATATTTCCAACAAGGTATCATACACGCCAAACGAAGATAATGTGACCAATTTATGATCCCGGGAAGTTGGCTGGCCAACTAACCTCAGTGGGGCCCACAAACTCTTGGTGTTCCATCTCCTAGGGTTTAGGGTTTTGGTTGTTTAGGATTTTCCCTTATTGTTCAATAATAAATAGGTCCTTGAGCCTCATTGTAACATAGTTTAGAGGCATGTAGCCGCCACATCTCTTCTTAGAGATAAGCTACTATCGACCGAGCTATTTTATTTCCATTCTGTTGCAAACATATTTCAGTATTTGATATTAATGAAATGAAGTGTTATTTCTGTTTCATCTCTGTATTTATGGTTATATCTGTAATTTGTTGCATTCCTATTTATGTTTGGATTACAACGCCACAAAATTAATCCTACCAGCTAAAGCTTCGACAAGATGTCATGAAGTATATTAGATTGTGCATTTCCTTTTCCATCACTAAACATGCCATCAAAAAACAGGGGTCACACACTCCTCTACCTACACCAAATAGATCATGGGAGCATATCTTCATGGGCTACATGTCCAACCTACCTTCACCCAAGCATGGAAATGGCTATGTCCTCATATCCGTTGATTAATTGATTAAGATGGTAATTTTGACACCCTACAAGAAGAATATCATAGTAGAGGCCACTACAAAGTTCCTCCTTTGTGAGTTTCTCTGTAGTTCTGTTTCAATCTCCCAATTTTCATTGTCAAGTCTTGATAATAGAACCATTAATCAGGTCATAGGATTTCCCAATAAAGGGATTATAGCCTAGCACCAACATGTCAATCCTTAAAGATGTGGAAGGTCTCACTTGAGGTGCATTTCCATGATTTTGTATTAATGAGAGAAAACCACAAAGAATAGTCACAACCATTCATATGTCTATACTTTATTTGTTAAAATAACCATTCTCTTACATGAACATTTTGGATTGTAATATATCATCAACGTAACTATATGATAAATGCAGTCACTCATTATATTAAATCAATTGGAATAATGATAGAAGAATACATTCGAATGAAATAAACATCATAAACACAAACATTAATAAATTCACAAATTTTGAAAGGAGGGCACCAATTCATTCATATTCACCATCGACAATAACATTACTACATAAAAGAATATTATACACAAAGTCACAACTTATGATAAATTCCGCATGGTAATCAAATATAAACCTTTATAGGTCAATGCATTTGTAACACACCCAACCCCCTTTGTACCTCACTGAGGGTACAAGGTATCAACTTTATTTTCCTTTGTCAATACAACAATTATTTATAAACCACACTATAACAATCACACCCCACACATGACTTCCTACATCACTTTATGTCAGTGAGATTGTAAAATTTTCACTTTTCTTACTCAACTAAAACATCATTTATGAGGTAACCATTACCTTTTTCTCATCAAGAGATTTTCGACGATATAAATTTTATGTAAATCCAAGCCCAAACCACCAAGTTATGGCCATTTGAACATTTCATACTTGGTGTCATGTCAATGTCATTGCACAACTGACACATGGTAGATGACATGGAACAATAGATCCACATGTCACCCTAAGGATGTTGCAAGGTCAACAATAGGGCCACAATTATTTTTCCATTTAATTTTTAAATCAATTACTTAAAATTAATATTTTAAATAATAATAATAATATATATATACTTAACATGTCATTATTATATTATAAACCATCCTTGTGTAAAAGAAACTCACATGGGAACAAATCCCACATGAAAAATTCCAAAGTGTTAATGGTTTAATCAGTCGTTGGTGAAAATCCAAAAATTTCCCATAGTAAAACCTAAACATTTCTCCAATCGTCAATGGTGTAAACCTCCAAACTTTTAATTGATCACGAATGGAGTAGAAACTTCAAAGTTTTTTCCTACTTTGGATGGAGTGAAAAATTCAAGCTTTTTGTCGACCACCTACAAGGTAAAACTCTAAACTTTTGACTCATTGACCATTGGTGCAACTTAATATCTGACTTTTGGAAACTTTTTTCATATCCTCAATTGTTGAAAATGCGGCAAGAAAAATCTCAGTTTGATTTGCCTTGGTCAAACTAGAGAAAATTCTAATTTCCATTTCAACAAACCACTTGGATGAGTTAACTTGAGTGACATGCCTTGTGTCACCCAGTTAGCTTAGATAATTCGAGTTGGAAGACTTGAGTTCAGTTGAGCATGAGTGATTATTAATTTCTAGCAATCTAATTCAATTAAATTGAGTTATTTTCGGTTAAACTACTTCTAACTGTTAGAGGAACTAGTGGAAGGTCAAGTTGTGCAACATGACTTCAGTCACACTTAGTGATCAACCAATTAACTGATCAATCAACCTAGAATAATATTTGCATGTAGAGAATTCAAGTTACCTAGTTGAGGTGGAGGTTCCAAGGTAGTGCAGTATTAGTTGTAGACTATTCCCATGTGTATAGGTGGTGCATGCGATCGAAGATCAACCTAGAAGGATTGTGCAATTCCAATTGAAGATTTTCCTAATTAATAGGGGTCTAATTCCTTAAGGAACAACTCAACTAAGTATGCTCTTGGAGGGCTTGAAAATTGGCTAAGTGTTGGTTAGAGTCAGCCAGTAAGGCAAAGGGATAGATAATACACTTGTAGGTTGTGCTCAGGATTGAGAAAACATATGTATTCATCCATATTCTTTAACTAATGCAATACATATAGGAAGGGGTTTTGAGCAGTTTCTTTCCCCTAGATAAATCTTTGTGTATGTGTGTCAATTCTTGATGTATGTTTATGATTTGAGCTCTTGATCGTGAATTGAATTCCACAGATGAGTAAAGTAGATTTGAGTCTTTTGTTTTTGTAAATTTCATGAGTAGTTTCATATCAACACATTAATTTCTACATGGTATCAGAGCAAGATTCACAGTAGCAAACTTTTTGAAGTTGTTACTGCAGGAGGATCGAATTTGTAGGATCAATTGTTCAGAGCTAGTAGGATGGATTTCTATGGCATGAGACTTAAGTGTGCTCTTGAGGGCAGCTCGAAATTTGTTGCTTGGAAGGACCGCATGGACGCGGTATTGGAGGACAATGGGTTGAAGGAATTTGTTGAGATTGACATTCCAAAACCAAGGTCATCTGATGTCAAATATTTAGCAGAATGGAGGAAGTGTGTAGCCAAGGCGAGGAGAATCATACTGGAGGGAGTAAAGGATCACATTGTCTCCAATCTCCATGGGAAAGAAACCTTGTATGCAATGTGTCAAGAACTGACAAATTTGTTCCAAAATAGTAGTGACCACAGGAAACTAACACTCAAGGATAAGCTTTGAAATATCAAGATGTAGAAGAATGATTCTATTTAGAAATACCTGAGCAGGTTCACACAATGTTATGATGAACTTGATGGAGTTGGTGTTATTGTCGTAGAAGATGATTTGGTAAGCCTAACCCTTCTAGGCCTTCCTAAGAGATGGCATAACTACCAATATTCGGTGAATGGGAGGGAGAAAATACCAAACTAGGAATGCTTATGGTCCGATTTGGTACAGGAGGAAATAAGGCAGAATACTAGAAATGGTACTTCATCCAAAGGAGTGGATGAAGAGGAATTTTCTCTAGTGGGAAAAGGAAGGAAGGCTAAGGGGAAATAAGTCCCAAGGTGAGGCTAATTCCAGCCAAGAGGGCAAGAAGTAAGACTTGTTCAAAATTAAATGCTTCAATTGTCATGAATTCAAGCACTATGCCACTAAGTGTCTACACAAAAGTCTAGTAAGACGGAGCCTGCAGTAGTAACAATAGGTGAAGCTCTAGCTTCACAATTTGAGCTTGAATTCACCCTTATCACATGCATGGTCAACACGGTGATGGGGAGTGTGTGGTACTTGGATTCAGGTTCCTCGTTCCACATGACAGGGATTAGAGAGTTTTTCAGTGACTTGGAGGATAAAGATATCCAAAGGAACATTGATTTTAGAGACGATGAAAGGTACAACACAACCGAGATTGGTGCAATCACCTTTTAGATGGAGTCAAGCTCCCCTCTCAGAATTAAGGATCTCATGTTTGTTCTGAGCCTAAAGTAAAATCTCATCTCAGTTGCAGTGTTGGAAGACCGTGGTTATGATGTGATCTTCAGCAAAGGGAAAGCAGTCCTGAGACACATAGCCACGGGGAAAGTGAAGTAGATTGATGCTTGAGTCAAGAACCTATATGCACTTGAGGTAGAAGATGCATGCAAAGCCTCGATGATAAAGGCAAGGGTTAGAGACATGGTGGTTGAAGGGGAGCATGATTTACCTCTCAAAATGAAGCCTCAGAAAGTTGTGGAGAAACCATAAATGGAGAAGCATATCGAAGGAAGAGTGGAGACATACACTCAAGCAGAGACCTCTAGTAGGGGGATAGTTCGAGCTAAGTGGGCAGAGGGAGCACATGCAGACATACCTTTAAGGGTGAGGTGGGGAAATGTGAAGCCTTAGTCCCATGAGTGCAGAAATTTGGGCAGGGTCCATTGAGGTGTTCTCCTCATGGATCATCACCCTTGCTACAGGGGCCCACAATATTCAATAGTAGGAGGATCAATTTCATTCAGATATTGAGGAGTGCAAAGGAGTGTTGACAAAAAAGCATGAGGCTCAGTAGTAGAGTCATCAACAACACAACTTTCCTAGTAGACAATTGTAGATTGATTCAATTTTATTTTTTATTTTTATTTTTATTTTTATTTTTCTTCTTAGTTACAGATGTTGTGGTAGCAATAAAAAAAATGAGAGGTGTTGCATGAAAAACATTCTATAGAGGCATGATTTTTATTTTTTTTCCAGAGAAAAAATCGAACTTTCTATTAAGGCAATAAAAAGTTACATAGTATATGCACTGAAGCATTCTGTAAATTGTATGTTCATCAACTAAACATAGAGTATAAAGCTGATTGGTAAGAAAAAGAGATACTTTCCCATCCCAATGTAAGAAAAAATGAGCACTAGTTCGAATTCCCGGGCATCCTCATAAGAGGAAAAAGACCAAACATGAAGAGGAACCAATTACCATTCAGTTAATAATGTTTTTATACTGAATAAAAAGCAGTAAAGTAAAAACACACATGTATTGATTATATGCAATATCCCTATATACATTTGTCGAGAACAAGAAAGGTCCAAAAGCAAAAACAAAAGCCCGAAACTAGGGGAAAACTGGATATGTAACTTCAAAGCTCAAAAGGAGGATGATCCGACACACTGATCACGTCTTGGTCTGTTTCTCTTATGCTCCCGCCATCCATAACCTATTGTAGACCCTCCCTAGGGAGGAGGCCTACAACTGTATTTCGTTCCCTGTAAATATGGCACACAGTAATAGAATTAAAATCTTGTTTTAGATTTATGACTTATTCTAACAAAGGAATCAACATATAGTTTTGACATCTGTACTCTCCATTAAACCATTTGATGACATTTTGAGAATCACTGAAAATTTGAACCGATCTCAAACCTAGGTGTATAAGCCAACAAAGTAGGAGTTTTAAGGTTTGTAGTTATGAAGAATTGTTGGTTCATGCTCCAAGCCCCACCAAGGCTTTTAGCATTTTTGAGCATTTAGGTGGATTATGAGTCCTGCCCCACAAATGTTCCTATGATCAAAGGCCCCGTCAAAATAAGCCCAAGGGATATTGTCCCTGATCTGTTCCTCCCTACTCCCCCTCACATTTGATTTTGGGATTGGTATTGGTATGCTTTCATAAATTGATATGCATTCAATCACAATGTGTTCATAAGATGGATCCCGATCCTTGAAAATTTTCTTGTTCCAGGAAAGCCAAGTGCCCCAAGCTATTATAAGAGGTAAGTTTCACAGTTTTTTCTCCACAATGTCATTCCACCAATTGTTCCACACCTCACTAATAATTTCTCCATCCCATCTCTGAGTTTTCTTTGTCAACCTCAAAGTCTCCGGCCATACTCCTCTGTTGAAATGACACTTTAGGAACAACTGTTGTACCGATTCCTCTTCTTTTTTGCACAAAGAGCACCAGCCTGGTCCCATATTATTTTGCTTTGAAGATTTTCCCATGTTGGAACCTTGTTCCTTAGAATACACTAGAAAAACATTCTTGCTTTGGCTGGACATTTTAATTTCCAGATAGATTTTTCCCACCACTCCAGGTTTGCCCATCCCTTCTTGGACATGAGATAGTTGTAACCGTACTGTGGGGAATATCTCCCTGTGGGATCATGAACCCATATCAAGGTATCTGGGTAGTTCCTGAGTCGTACATTTGACCTTTGAAGTTCCTTCCTAAAATCTTGCCATTCCTCCTCCCATTGGTGTTCAAGATTAAGATCCCCCCCTGATAACCAGGCTTGATTCTAGATTGTTGAATGTCAAACCTTCTCTATTTGACTCAATTTATATGCCCCTCTTGATTTCAAATGGTCGATGATTTCCAGAGAGAGGGAAAATCCTTTGTTACAGCCCATCCATGGGTCCTGCCCAACCCTTACTTGCTCTCTGTTCCCCACCTACTAGGAGTGGCCTTGTTTGATTATCTTAATTGAGTCCAGTGTTTCTTTCCACACCACAGATGCTTGGGAGTTTCTCTTGTCTAAATTTCTGATCCACTCATCAATTGGGGTTGGATCAATGTATTTCCTTTTGACCACTGTCGTCCATAGATTTTCCATTGATAACAGTCTCCATCCCAGCTTTGTTGCTAGCGACGAGGCGAAAGTTGTGAGGTCTTTTATACCCCACCCCCCCATTCCTTCGGTCTAGCCACTTTCTCCCAAGCCACCTAGGGGAGGACAGAGTCCTCTTTTGAGCTGACCCACAAGAATTTGTTGTAGACTTTCCTTACTCTTGCAAGAATTCCTTTGGGCACCCATGTTAGTGTCGACCAGTAGACAAGGATTTCCATGATAACTGATTTGATTATAACTAGCCTTCCCTCTCTTGATAACCATTTATAACTCCAGTGATTTATCTTGTTCTAGATTTTCGCAACCAATTAGAACCAACCCTGGTTTCTATAAGAGTCAGGATTTAAATGGAACCCCGGATATTTGAAACTGTCTGACATTTTCTTTTCCTCAAAAGGGAGATCCTCTGCTATACTTCTAGTCTCATCCCTTGAGAAACCTTCAAGTATCAAGGAGGATTTTTGCGTATTGATACATATACCAGTATCTTTTAGAAACATATCTGGAATTGATTTTAGCTGACGAGTTTAACTACTCCTTCCATTATTGAAGAGAAGTATATCATCAACAATCAAAAAATGGGATATATGCATGTTGACCGCCACTTCAATTCCCTTTATGTCGCCTCTTCTCCTTGCTTCAAGGATCATTTGACTGAGTCCCTCTGCTGCTAGGAGAAAGAGTAGTGGGGGGAGGGGGAAACCTTGATGAAGGCCCCTCTGGCTCTAAAAGAAATATGTGGCTGCCCCATTGATCAATACTACAAAGTTAATATTTGTCATACATCCCATAACCCAATTTATGAACCCAATGTTAAACCCCAAGTGAGTCATTATCATTTGAATGTACAACCAACTAATACAGTCATATGCTTTGGAGAGATCTATTTTGGCAATAGCTCCTTTCCTCCAGCTCTTTTTTATGCAATGTAAAGTCTCTTGTGCCACCCCCACTACTTCATGGATCTACCTTCCATATAGGAACCCAAATTTCTCTTTTGATATTTTCCTTGAGAGAATAGGTTTCAATTTGACTGCAATTACTTTTGCAATGATTTTGTAAATGCAATTACACAATGATATTGGTCTGAAGTCCTCAAAAGACGAAGGGTCCTCCTTCGAGATTAGGGCTATAAATGTGGAATTGAAAGGTTGAAATATTGACCCTTTCACCTTGGATTCTTCAACAACCCCTATAAGTTCATTCCCAATAGACTCAAAGAAATGTTGAAAAAACTCCACAGTCCATCCGTCCAGACCTGGGCTCTTATCCTTCTGCATTGAGCTTAAGATTTCTTCGACTTCCCCTTTTGTCACTTCCCTCATGATTATTTCATTATCCTCCTCCTCCATATATATTGGGAAGTTTTGAGCTGTCCAAATCACTTGGTCGATAAACACCTCAATTGGGGCTTTGAATAGCTTTTTAAATTGGTTCCTTCCGAGGAGGGATGATTCCTCAAAAGACTTGGCAGGGTTTCCTTCCTTTGATTTTAAACTCCAGATTGTGTTTATATTTTCCAGCCTTTTGCATAGTTCTGGAAAAATTTTGAATTTTCATCCCCGGGTGTCAACCAAATTTCTTTGCTTTTTGGTCTCCACTGCTCTTTTCCTAATTGTGAGTATATTTCTTCTATTGGACTCCAGTTACTTGATCCCGTTGCTCTTCGCTTCTGTTTCATATCCGTCCTCTTCTGGGCTCTTCAGCAAATCTAATTCTTATCCTATCTGCTTTAGTTAAACCCCAAGTGAGTCATTAGCATTCGAATGTACAACCAACTAATACAGCCATATGCTTTGGAGAGGTCTATTTTGACAATAGCTCCCTTCCTCCAGCTCTTTTTATGCAATGTAAAGTCTCTTGCACCACCCCCACTACTTCATGGATCTACCTTCCATACAGGAACCCAAATTTCTCTTTTGATATTTTCCTTGAGAGAATAGGTTTCAATTTGACTGTGATTACTTTTGCAATGATTTTGTAAATGCAATTACACAATGATATTGGTTTGAAGTCCTCAAAAGACGAAGTGTCCTCCTTCGGGATTAGGGCTATAAATGTGGAATTGAAAGGTTGAAATATCGACCCTTTCACCTGGGATTCTTCAACAACCCCTATAAGTTCATTCCCAATAGACTCAAAGAAATGTTGAAAAAACTCCACAGTCCATCCGTCCAGACCTGGGCTCTTATCCTTCTGCATTGAGCTTAAGATTTCTTCGACTTCCCCTTTTGTCACTTCCCTCATGATTATTTCATTATCCTCCTCCTCCATATATATTGGGAAGTTTTGAGTTGTCCAAACCACTTGGTCGATAAACACCTCAATTGGGGCTTTGAATAGCTTTTTAAAGTGGTTCCTTCTGAGGAGGGATGATTCCTCAAAAGACTTGGCCAGGTTTCCTTCCTTTGATTTTAAACTCCAGATTGTGTTTATATTTTCCAGCCTTTTGCATAGTTCTGGAAAAATTTTGAATTTTCATCCCCGGGTGTCAACCAAATTTCTCTGCTTTTTAGTCTCCACTGCTCTTTTCCCGATTGTGAGTATATTTCTTCTATTGGACTCCAGTTGCTTGATCCTGTTGCTCTTCGCTTCTGTTTCATATCCGTCCTCTTTCGGGCTCTTCAACAAATCTAATTCTTCTCCTATCTGCTTTAGTTTTACTCCTTCCTTGTCTTTCTTAATTTTGGCCCATCCAATAGTTTCCTTTTTCATTCATTTTAGATTCTCCATGAACGAAAATGCTTTATCCCTACCTTGATCATCAACTCCTGACCTCCAAGTAGTTTTGAACAGATTCTTGTAGGATTCATATTTAAGCCAAGATGGATTGAACTTGAATGGGGAACCAGGCTTTTTGTTGGGGCCTTTCATTTCTAGTAGTATGGGAAGATGGTTTGAGTCTCCTCCTTCCCCCACCCAATGTCTAAAGACCATAAGCTAGGCCACCACTTCTTCTGTAAGGAGGAAACAATCCATCCTCTTAGCCACCCTTGCTTCCCCTATTCTCCTATTCCTCCACGTTGACCTGGGCTTGATCTGATTGATGTCCATTAGTTTCCTGGAACTGATCTTGTTCATGAAGAAGTTAGTCAGAGGGTCGACATGGGCTGTTGGTCTCCAGGTTTCAAAAGACCCGGGGAAAAATTCAAGTCCCCCTATTACCAATTTCGGATTCTCCATGAAATATTTTGAGAACAATTTGTTCATGTAAATTGTCCTGTCCTGACAGGGCCCATATATGTTTAGTATTAAGAGATTGGTGCATAGCTCCAGTGAGTAAACATCTGCACCCAAATCTTGTTCAAATCCCCAGGTGGAAAGGACCTTCAACCTTCCTTCTTTCACTCCTATAGCCAACCCCCCGTATCTGCCTTTATTATCCAGTGATTGAAAGGCCCGCTGAGGAAACATTTTATGTAAGTCTCTACTAATATCCTTACCTAATCCTAGTGTTTCTTGCAATAGGAGCACATCAGGGTTATAGGAATTTATAAGGGCCTTCAAGGCTAGTTTTTTAGGGGCAATGGAAAACCCTCTACATTTGAAGGACATAATGATCATTTGGGACTGAGGGAGGGGTTCTGCACTTCCCTAAGCACCCCTGAAATGGATAGTTGTTTTCCATCGGCAATGTCAATCTTTGCTCTTAAATGAGCCTTTGAAATGTTTGTCTTCCTTCCTCTAGATTTTCTAAGTCCAACCGATATTGGTTGAACCCCCAATCCCCCCACCACTTCCCAAGGGATAATTTTGTTTTCTCGAGGCCTGAGGTTATAATGGGGCTTCTCTGAAAGGACATAGGGAAGACTAGGAGTCTCAATACTTGACCCAGGACTTCAGTTCAGAAGAATCTCAGGGATAGAAGTAATAATGCTATCCAAATTTTCATTTACAATTTTAACATGGAGGTTTTTTGAGTTCAGCAGCCTAGAAGGACCAAGATTTGATAAAGAATTGAGAATAGACAACAAGGATGAATTAAAAGAAGGGATAGGTTCTAGAACCATGCCCTCTAGCTAATTTGCAGAAACCAATCCTTCTCCTTTGATTATCTCTGCCCGAGCTGTTTCCCCCTGAAGCTCTTACTCCTGAACATGTCTCTCCTCAATCTAGATATCCTTTGTTTCATCATCATCCAACTGCATCTTATCCTCTTCCATTTTACCCCCCTTCTCTTTAATATTTCCCTTCCTCTTTTCCTCCTCCACTTGATTTTATGTCGTTCCCCCCTCCTTTATCTGTCTTCTTCTTCTTCTTTTGAATCCTAGAGGGAATTCTCTTGCAAGGTGTCTGTATTTGTGACAACGATGGTATCAGAATGACAACTTTTCATAATCAATCATTTGAGTATATGAGAAATTCTTATATTTGAGGTTGATTTCCTCTACCAACCCTTCCCTAGGGTTTAAACTTACTAGTATTCTGGCTAATCCTTTATCCCCAATGTGCACAAATGACATGTCAGCTTCCAAGAAGCATCCCAAGTTATTCTTGATTGCCCAGAAAACCGACTCCACCCAGAGTTGAGGGGGAAGTCCTGGAAGTCTTATCCATACTGGGATTTCTTCCAGCTTCTCTCTTTGAGCATCAAATAAGGGATTCCACCTTTTAAATAGGATTGGAATTTTCCCAGAGGTCCAATTTCTTTCCAGGACCCATTCCAGGGCTTCCTTTTTAGAAAATTTGATCATGAACCAACCCCTAGCTAGGGTTGATACCTCATAGGGTTTGTCTGGTGCCTCCTGCCAACATTTAGTAGTACATTCCTGTATGTAGTTTCTTGAATACTTTTTCCCCTTAGCCCTCCCGACCAAGGTTAACTCTACTGCCTCCATAGCTTCGTCGATCTGAAGATCAATTCCCATAACCATATTTGGGGTTATCTCTTTTCTCCTTATTAGGTTATTTTTCTTCCACTTCTCCCCTATCTTCCTGTGCATCCCCACTTCCCCAAACCCTAGTAAGTTCTCATTCACATTGATATCTATTGCCTTCTGACAGCCCCTCTGACCAAATATTCTTGAAACTGTTTAGAACTCCTTCCCCTACCTGTTCTTGCTCTCCCACTAGATGTGTTATCTCCCCCACTTCTGAAAAACCCTCTGCCCAAGTAAAACCTTCTCGGTCCATTGATAAGGGAGGAGGAAGAAAAAACCTCTGTTGATCACAGTCCCCCCCCAGCCTCTAAGGTCTTCCGAAAACCGCTCAGAGCCTTCCCCTATCCATTTAACCCTGGAAACTCTGAGAATGGACTCCCTTCTTGGCTGAAAGCTTCCCCTCTTCACAATTGCAGAGGGCTTCAGCACACGACAATATTGTCCAACAATTTACCTCTTATGGCTTCTGTCTGTCCCAAGTCTTCCACAAGGAAGGATTTCAACCCCTCTCGCCCCTTAAACCCGCAACTGATAACAATGTATTCTAACCCTCCCGAGAAAGATTCTTTGAGTGGACTAGAGTGATGGTTACTTACTTGGAAACTGCCCGCTTCTCCTGTCATGCAGCCTGTCAAAAAAACTAAATCCTCCTGCCTCCCTTCTGGCTCCCTGACTGTTCCCCAACTCTCCAGTTTAGTCATTCATAATATTTCCTCCAGTAGCCCTAACGTTCTTCCCTGTTTCCATCCCTCTCCCGAGCCATGCCTCTTCCCACCTGGCGGTCCAGCTGGACAAATATACTTCTCTATGTTCTAGTCAGTGACTTCCAATCCCCACACCGACAGAATGTCCCCAGGTTCGGGATCCAGATCAAAAAAGTCCCATTGTTTGACCATGGTTTCTGTTAGGGTCCTACAATTTTAAGATCTCAAGGTAATTGAGCATTGTATCTCAAGAATCTTATTTTGTAAATACTTGTCAATCTGCCAATGATTTCCAAATTAAAAAACAGAATAAAAAATGAAAAGAGGGTATAAATAAGAAAAACAAAGAGAAAAAAACAAGAATATGGAAAAAGAAGAAAAGATTGAACCCCACCAAAAGAAAGAAAAATTAAAAAAAAAGGAATAATACTGAAAGTGTTGCAAGTCTAAATGCCACTACTCATAGATAGTTTTGCTTCATCATTGAAAAATAAAAGTTGTGTGCAACTTGTTCAAAATGCCACAACCATTAGTTTTTAGTTTAATCATACAATGTAATCATGATTAAACTCCTTTCAATTTTGTAAATTAGGTTAGAAAATAAAGATTTGCCCAACAATTTAATCTAGGTAAACTAGTAGTTAGGTAGAAAATGACATTGATTCAACTATTTAATTTGGATCAATTGGAGAAATAAGGGATAGGTTAGATAGTTTTTCATTTTGTGTAAAAGAAAATAAAGTGGGTTTTCTAGTATAAGTGTACCCTTTTGAAAAATATTAAATGTTAGTTTAGCTAAGGGTAGGTAGATAATATGGTTTGTAAATATTTGCCTTTATCATTTTTATCCAAAGTTTTGATCATAGGCTAAAGGGAAAATATGCGCACTATGGGAATAAATTCTTTCATATGTTTTATACTTCCTCTTATCAAAGTTCAGATATAAATTATAAAAATTGCATGCAGACAAATTTTCTTTGTCATATTTGGTTAAAGCACACTTCAGTCAGTGGCACCGGGATCTGTTTCCGCTCATAATCAACGACCCTCATTCGCCTTCGACCCCCCTCTCCATCCTACCTTTACCGCCCGGGGGGGGTCCAAAAAGTTTTTCTCCTGCCAGGCCCCATCCTGTATGTGTTGTCCTCTCACAATTTCACACCCCCCTCACCAAAACCACAAACCACCTACTACCCCCTCTGAAAACCTCTTTTCCATTGCCCACTCTACCGCGCCGCACCACAAATCCTCTACCATTCTCCTCTCGCCACATCACATAACCGTTAAGCCAATTAAATGCTTTCCCGACAAACAACCATACTGCATTAAATTTGTAATTCCCAGGTAACCGTTTAGGCTTAACGGTCCTACACCATTTTCAATGGAACCATTCACTACAACATTTAAAACCCTCTGAACCTATCACTCTCTGTTCGTTATTGCTCATCCTATTACTCTCTTTCTTTTTATTGATTGTCTTCTGTTATTGATAGTTTTCCACAGTGATCACTCTCAGAGCTATTCGGCATCCAGACCACGAAAAAAACCTGACAGTTCCCTGTTTCTTTTACTTGACAGTTTGTTACTCAAACACTTTCCCCAGTAAGCTCTTCTGTAAATTCCTCCTGTTCTCAGATTCTTACAGTCATGCCTTTGAAAAATAAGACTCAAGATAAGACAATTAATCCTTTGATTCCCCCTTCTGTAGATTTAGATCATATACCTTTAGTTGATAGGGGTTACAAGATTAATGAAGCCCAATGTGACTGTGATTTTATTTAATTATATTGTTGGTTAGAAGATAAACACACAGATAAAGAGATGAAATTGGGCTCTAGGAGTCCAACCTCCTCCATTACACTTTCCCCTTGACATTCCAAGCCCCAGGGTTTACCAGAAGGTGTCAAGCATGCTATTTCCCTGCCCAAAGAGCTATCATTGCCCCTACAAGTGACATTCTATTCATAATTGCTGCCCAATCCATTAACCAAATGATGTTGGCTCCCACTGTGGAACATAATACCCCTTTCTCCTTAGAAGCCCTCACCCACCTTTATCAGAAGCTGGATTTCCCCACCAGAGCCAGAATCTTGAAGATCTTCTTGCCCGAGAATGCCTAATTGCCTAAAAAGAATCTTCCATATCCTTCCTCCATT
>APFE030474710.1:76700-89758 GCA_000404065.3 Pinus taeda
ATATATATATAGTTCGATCCTCGAAGGACTATTTAAACAACAAGGCTCAAGGCCATTCCAAGAAATAATCATATGGCCCCAACATATCACATGCTATAATTGAAGCTATGTAGTTTTGATGCCTCGGAGAATCCCTGGTCAACAATACAGAGAAATCACCAATTAAAGGTCCCAAGTTAGACCTATACTTGTTTAGTGTGTCGATTCTCACTAGTATGTGGGCTCAAGTGCGACTAAAGATGTTTTGGGTTCAACAACTTTTCGATTATATTTTGATTTAACTTTATTCCTATAATGCAATTCTAATTAACTAAGATGAAATTATCTCTATGTGCAATATAACTATAATTATCTTATATATGGAGTAAAATATGGTTAACTATGAAATTTTGAATATAACTAATTAATTTTTTGAAATAGTTTTGAAATAAATCAACAATTTAAATAACACTCAAATTTAATTATTCAAGTAAATAGTTACTTAAATAGTTTATTTATAAGCATTCATATTTAATTCAAGGTCATCCTCATCAAATTTAATCAAACTAAAACATGAACAATAATGTAACTCGATTCTCCCAACCATAGTGCAAGAAAACAAAACACATATTTATATAAATCATTCCATTGCCAAAAATTTAAAGGAAAGACAATAGTGGCAACATTTTATTCAAATGTAATAATAATATCAAACAATTTTAAGATAGAAACGAGGCACCAAATCCTTGGTCTTCAATTCGACAAAAAAGCTTGACAATAATGTACATAGTTTGCTAGCCAAAATTTCCAACCCTTTTCTTGATTGGAAAAGTTCTACATATGCATCAAAATGTTAACAAGAAATTCATAAAAGGATCCTAGTTTAGCCTCATTTAATTATCAGACTAGAAATTTCCTAAAGTAGACAATATTGTTGCACATTTTAGGGATTCGATGTCCCTTCTTGACTAGATGCTTTTTGTCTCTCACAACCATCAATGTAAGCCTACCATTGCATTTGTTGGAGTTTGCTAACTTTAGCTAGAATTGACTCGTCTACATTTAATTCACAAGCATAGACTTTGGTGGCAATGTTCAACCTCTTCGTAGCATCTAGCACCCTGGAAAACTTAACCAAACAATAGTTTTTTGTTTGCATATGATCTGAATCTTTTATGTGTTTTACAATGCTCGTAAACAATTTTTAGGGGATCATTCTTTTTGAAGGCTATATAAGATAATTTAAGTAGTTCTAAAGCAGTTTCCTCCTACTTAACGTGTTTGGGATTCGCTAAGACAAAAATTTCCAATTTTATTGAAAGGAGGGCCAAATTTTATTTGAGCTACATAACAGGGTTTTGGCAATTCCTGTAGACATAAATTGACAAGCTATTTCTCTTAATGTCAACCTATTTCGAACATATTTTGTTAAGGCACGAGGTGGCCCTTCATATCAAAGAATTCTAATATAAGAGAAAGTTTCATCAATGAACCAATCTTCAATTGGAGCAATGGCTTCCATGGATTAATTAGTGAACCTAGGGGCAAACATTCAAATAATAACTGGTGTAATGGAATCATAAATTTATTGTGGAACTCATAAAAGTAATTTGTTTCTTTTGAGTCCCATAATTTAGAACAATATATATGGATTGGTTCTAGGTGTTGTTGCCAATTCCATTGCATAAGAGGGAATGGTCTCTTGGCACAAACTGTGTCCAATAAAAATGCTAACATAAAGAATTGGGGCACAAATCCTAGGGGATGAATTATAAATTTCTCAACTTGCTTTTCAATATTGTTAGATAAAATGACTGATCAGTCGAAGACTTTCCCCTTGTCCAATACTTAGTGTAGAAGAGGAACCTTGTCTACCTTGAATTGTGCAATTTTTTGTTCTCCATAGAGCCTTCACAACATATTGACAATGGTTGTTGGGGCTTCTTTCATCCTATCAATTGGGTAAATATTTTTCCTTTGACCTTGAAATTATCATCATCATACTAGCAATATTTGATTAAGGCTATCATGTCCCTTTCATCTTTATACTTACTTGAGTGATGAAGGTTTTAAGGAATTCTCTATCAAATTTTACATCCAGTTTTGGCAATTTCTACATAACTTGTATATCTTCAGGCCTAAATGGGTCTATTTTTTTCTCTTTTAGCATTCACAACTGTGCAAGTTTTAACATCATTATGGGTAATAGTCCAACATAGCATGTATGTATATTGAATGATAACATGTCTAACAATTTTTTTTTTTTTACCTAGATCCATTTAGTGGCAACATAAAAATAGCTTGTTCACCCATTAGAAAACATACATCTTTACATCAATTGACCCATTAGAAAACAAGTCTAGCAATTACTTTGTGGAGAGTTGATTTTCATACATTGCATATCCATTTGCATCATCTAGATATTCATCTGTGGAGATCACCTAGAACATTTCGCTCCAACTCAATTTCTAACCAAATTTATAATATGAACGAGAGAATATTGTAGAATTTGGATTATTGTCCTCATCTTCTAAGGGATCGACCACCTTTAGTTGTTTTTTTGCTTTCTTCAAAGGCATTTTCATACCTGTAACAACAATTCCAAATAGCATTAAAATTTAACATTGTAATGAAAAATCTACAAAAATTTAATTGTCTAAGGATCAAAATTTACTTCTTTATGAAATTAGTTAATTTTGGGAACATGTAGTTCTCGTGGTGGAGAGGACAAGGAAAAAGCTACACGTAATGAATGGGTAAAATTCAGTTGTATTCCCATTTAAATGTTCTTACTTCATTGTCATTGTTCGAATTAAGCAACATATGACACTTTATTTAAAATTTAATTGAAAATTTAAGAGTGGGAAATTCATTTGACATAACGTTTTACCACAACTATTGGA
This sequence comes from Pinus taeda, assembly GCA_000404065.3. Lineage (NCBI taxonomy): Eukaryota > Viridiplantae > Streptophyta > Pinopsida > Pinales > Pinaceae > Pinus > Pinus taeda. The sequence goes on from APFE030474710.1 coordinate 79,583, forward strand.
TTTTGTAATATCACCAATTTATTAAGTACAAAAGGGGGTCACCAATTTTGATTAAATTTTGGCGTTAACAAGAATTTTGGAGTTTTGACTTAGGAAAGAGGAAAAATTTAAGTTTTGGTGGACGTGGAGGCCACTCACAAAAGAATACACACCTCTTGAGGAACACACACTTTGGGAAGAGGAAGTAATTAGAGGGAAATTAATATTAGTGGAGATTGGGCCCCACCAAGGGGAAATGAGGCAACCAACTTAAATAGAAGGTGAGGGCCATTGTTTGGGGTCTTTGACAATTTTACTTCTGAACCTAAGAGTTTGCTTCAGTTGTTCAACTTGGTGAACAAGTGTTGTTTAGCGCTGGATATTCCAAGCGGAAATCTAAGCTCTTGCTTCAGTGGACCTAGAGTGCCACCCTAGGGGAGTCAATTGCCAATTTGGGGGCTTTTTTGGAGCAGGGGATCAGAGGCTTTTCTCACATACTACACAATATAGGAAGTTGGAGGAGAAATTAGTACTACTTATGGGCTACACATGTGAGAAAATTCTTTGCCGGGTATTTTGAGGCTGATTTGGTACATCAATTGCAGGCAATTTTGGGTAGTTTGGTGGGCTGGAATTGAGGGAGTTTGTTGGAGAAAATGCTCACATTCTAGGGCCTGTGCAATTCTTAGGAAAAAGCATTTCATGGGATTTTGAGGCAACACTATTTGGTGAGTTTGGTGATTGGAGAAATTTTGGGGAGGAATTGTGAGAAATTACCGGTAATTTTGGGAGTTCCCTTAGAGGATTGGAGGAGTTATAAAACTAAAATTCCAGGAAGTGCGTTGAGCTAGCTGGGAAGGAAATTCACACTTTTTTTGGGTTTTTCAGTGGGTAGGTTTGGGACCAATCCATTTCTGGGTCCTGTAGGAAAATTAAGAGGAGGCTACAACAACAATTTCAGGTCATTCCGGGCAATTTAATGGGAGATACGAGCCATTATCTAATAACAGTAGTTGCCTAATTTCTGGTTCAACACAGAGGCATTATGCGGGTCAAAATTCTACTCATTGGGGGCATCTCTCTCACCTGAGTTTTCTCCATATTGCGTATGAAATCCTAGGTGCACTTATTCCTTGCTATTGTACTCCCATATATTCCAGATTTTTAATAAAATGGCTTAGCTATTGTTTTGAATTGTGTTGGGTGTCTTGTGCCTTGTGTTGTTTATAGTTTTTCTGATATTTTCTAGTGCATGCTTTGTTATTCACTGCATATTTCCATTTGGTAAATTACAGTGGTATCAGAGCATGTTATTAGCCAGTGTGGGGAGATAGGAGTAGGTGATGCCACCTAGGTACCAAGGAGTTGTCTTTCAGAGAGGTCATGGGAGAGGAAGAGGTAGAGGTTATGGTAGAGAAGGAGTATAAAACCCATTTTTAGATACAAAGTTGGAGAACTTCAGAGGGGGCATGGAGAAATAGGAAAACCAAGAAGGAATTGAAAAACTGGGATTGGGAGGGAAATACCAGATCCGAGAGGAGTTGCTGAGGACAAACCAACATATGTTGAGGCAAGGACAACTTATGATGGACATGATGCAATAGGTGGTGGGCTTATTAGTAAATGGGAGGCTAGAGGTAAAACCTCAAGGTGATGAGGGTTCTAGAGAAGGGGGAGGAAGTCATACATTTCAACCCCCTCACACCCCTCTGTGTAGCTAAACAAGCCATCCTACAATGCCACATTTTGTGGATGAGCTAAAGCAGGAGAGGGAGTTTGACCTAGTTGCAAATATGGTCAACTTAGTTTCCTTAGGTATTAATAAGTATGAGGGTCTAGACCCCAAGATCAGGAGATTGATGTCCTTTGGGAGTACATTCACCTCAAGGAGAGGCATGCCCTTGGGTCTGTAACTCACTAGATGGGGGATGTCTGGTCAGGAGGTGCAGAAGATAATAGGGAAGATTACACTTCTCAATTATGATGGGTTAGCTAAGAGTTCAACCACAACATGGGTTCAAAAGCTAGACACTTACTTCCACCTCAACCCCATGCAAGAGACGAATGCTATCTAATTTTCCACGCTACATCTAGAGGGGGTGTGTTACACAGTAATTTGTCATTGTCCTCATCTCAGTCCCTCTGCTGTGTCATGTGTCAAATAAGCATGTTCATATCTTCCCACCAACGTAAGAAGATTAAGAAAATGCTCTCTAATGCTGAAGATTGACCCTTTTTTACTAAGTTTCTGCATCGTCGCTAGTAAACCCTTAAAATCTGTGACAATTCTCTGTCATACATTGTACCGTTGCGACGTCGTTGCTAGTCCCCAGTTCATGATCGGCGACGATCCAGATTTGGTGAATTAGTTCAAACAGTCGGCCTTCTGGATGTTTCCAGAGCTGGTTGTTGGGTCAGTTTGGGTCGCCTTTCCTCCTCTCGGATGGTGGTTCCACCTCTTATGCAACCTCCCTTGAGGATAAGCTCCCTCTCCCTCATTTCATGGAGGCTCCTCCTCCTATAAAATCACTCACCATTGCTATGATTTGCTAGTTTTTTTTGCTAGTTCTTTTGGTTGTACAGTGCTACTACTGCTTTGAGTTTGATAGATAGCTGGTGCGGGTGTGACAAGTGTGGGATTGTTGATAGCTTGTGGAAGGTTGTGGAGTGCCCTTAACTTTGTGTTAAAGCTTGTGAATGAGAGAGAGATATATTGCTATTTGGGAGACCCATCTTTGAGAGTGAATGCTTGAAGAAACACATTGGTTGGACCCTCTGAGAAGGCTTGTGACGTCAAGACTCGGTTGTAAGCTTTGCTCTTGATTTATCATTAATACAATCAATGATGATTTCCTATGTCTTGTATGTAATTTACTTGATAGCTCATGACTTCTTGACTTTATGAGTAAATAGATTATTGTTGTTTCTCGGTTACATGCCCTGTTGCTTCTTTGTGGTGTTTCAGGTTGATCGCTTGTCAAGGAGAAGGAAACAGAAGTTGGAGCAGCACAATGGAACTTCATCGACCACCGGTTTGAGGTAGGCCTCCAACGATGTCCATTTAAGGGAATTAATTGTTGTTTTGTCCTTGCTATGACTAGACCCACTCTAGGGCTAGAGGGGTTGCCTTTGTCCGCAGAGGGAACACTTTCCTGCATCACAAGTTGGCGACTCCGCTGGGGAGTCATTTGTATGTCTCTTCTCTTGTTTGCTCTTGTTTTGATTTTGATTTGGTGTTTCTTGAATTTTGGGGATAAACTATCAGTCTTTTGGGTTACCTGGGTCAATCTGGGAGATCCCTTTATTATCTGTAGGATTGGCTAGTTTTTGTTTGGGAGTTTCTTGTTCATCTATCATTGTTTTTATGATCATCGCTGAAGATAGCTTAACAGTCACGACGACATTGCTGATGTTATAGCTTTGTACCCGCGATTATTTGGCTTTCGTCTCGGGTTGCTAGTTTAATTCCTGCGATGACTCTTGAAATCGGACTGTCGCTGAAAATAGGTGTACTTTAGCGACGGTATCTAGTTGTCTGTGTAACACTAGCGACTAGTCTCTAGTTGTCAGTGTAACACTTGTGACGGTCTCTAGTTGTCAGTGTAACACTAGCGACTAGTCTCTAATTGTCAGTGTAACACCCACGACGATTCCTGTAAAGTTGTTTTTACAAATTTACCTCCTGAATTCATCAATCTTGTTTATCCCTTGTTGTTTCTTGTCTCTCATTAGCTTGTTTTAATTGCTTTTGGTTAGGGTACTGTCTCTTTGATTTCATTGAGTGAGCTTTTAGACCATGTGACCTAGCCCTTTAGAAGTTTCGTTGAGAAATGTTTGCTTGGGTTACTTATCTATTCAAGGTTCATCCACAACCGTCTTGTGATTTGCTTGAGGCTTTTTCACTGCTTGTTTTCTTGCTGGTTGATTTTTAGTGTCGATTATCAAACCATTTTTTTTATGTTGATTCGATTTCTTCACTACCAAGCATAGATCACAATTATTTGGATCAATTAGTTCACACTTGCTTGTTTGTCTCTTTAAATTCACAAAAAAAAAAATTTAAAAAAAAAATCCAAAGTTTGCATTCATTTAGCATACGAAAGTGAAAGTACATTTGCATTACGAATTTTCATGTTTGAGAAATTGGAAAGCGAATTTTAAATCTTTCATTAGTATCGATGCATCGTGAGATTAGTGTATTGATGCATTGTGTTTCTTAGTGTTTGCATTCGCTTGTCTTGGTTTTCTTGGTTTGGGAATGATCTCTCTACCCTCCTGTAGGTAGGTGTTCATTGAAGTGAAAGACGTTTTACTCATTCTAGCTGCATCCTAGGTTTTTGTATACATACAGTAAGGCTTGAAAACTAAAACATAATTCAAGATCAACTCTAAAATAAACTGAATGAACTTAACAATGCATTGGAACATAACTCACACTATTTAGAGGTTTAGGCTAGAGATGTGCTCCGGCGTCGTTAAACCTAGTCACTATTTTTCTCACTCAAGGTTGGGTGATTCCTCCTTCTGTGACTCAATAGCGGTCTAGTAGGGAATTGTGCTCCCAGTACCGTCGAGTATATGTTGGGAGACCCCACTAGGTTATCATCCTATATCCTTAGGAAGCCGTGTTTGCCGCCTTGCAAACCGTAATGCATCGAACACATCATTCGAGAAGATTGACTGTCGTACAGAAAGTCCTTGGTTTTCATATGATCGCCAAGGTGTATATGCAGTTTTACGGGATGTTTGGTAAAACTTTTGCCAAGTTCTCCAGAGCAGTCACTTTCGCTCCTTTTAAGAGTCCTTAAAAGAAAAGGTCCATCTGAGCACTTGTCCTTTCAGGCTCATTAAACCTCGAAAGAGATAGAGTCACCTTTTCGTCCTTTTCTCGACTCTTGAAACATGAAAAGGTGAAGTTTTGTTCCTGTGTCATAAAGTTGACTGCCCACGAAATATTCCTAGTAACAATTAGAGTTCTTCATTACAGTTTGATTGTTTTTCAGGCTCGTTCCTGATGGCAACATTCCCTGAGTCTACCGGCCAAGGTCTTCCCCCAGATGGGAACCCTGGTCCATTTCCTTCTTTTGGAAATGTCGGTGCTCTGTATATGGCAACATTGTCCTTGCCCAGGTTAACCATCGGTCTGCCTGTCTCGTTGTTTTCGACCTCAGTGGTCCCGAGCATCATGACTCCTATTCCACCTTCTCCTTCGTTTGAATCACGACACATTGATTCCAAGGTTGAGCCTGTGCCTTCCTCCCTTGTTTCTTCACCTTCATCTCCTCCTTCACCTGGTGAAAGTTTCACATCTAGTAACCAGGAGACTAAGAAGAAGAAGTCTGATAAACGCGAGGCCACCTGTGTAGCTACTGCTCCAAGTACATCTCAGGTCGGACCACCTTCTGCTCCTCCACGGAAGGTTAAGTTTCCTTGTAAATTGTGCAAGGGTGACCATCTTCTTCGTGATTGTCTTGGAATTCCTAGGATCTTAGAAGTATGGTATCGCGATCCGGCTCATCCCTCATCGTCCTTTGAAGCTCATGACGATGCTACCCTATCAACTAGTAGTGGTACGAAGAAATAGAAGATTTGATTCCCCTTTAGACTCTGTGAGGGCAACCATCCCCTTCACCTTTGTCCACTCATGGATAAAGCTTCCTTTGTTTTGGAAAGTCTTACAACTTCTTCACCCCAATTTCCTGTTGGTTATCAGAGGCTCTCTTTAAATGCTCTCCCCGTTGACAAAGAGATTGACTTAGATTCTTCTCTTGTCCATCCTCCTCTTTCCAAGCCTAGCTGTGCTAAGCCTGTTCCAGACCAACCATTGGTCGGGGAGAGTGTCAAATTGGGTTCACCACCTGTTGATCACTCTGCTTCGGAAGAGAATCATGCTCATGTTCTTCTCATCTCGTCAGATTCTCCTGAGTCTGAGAACGACCCTCCTATCCCTGCTGATCATGAGAGTCCTTCTACGGTTCTTGTAGAGCATGGGGGCAATCATATGATACCCCCACCAAGTAGTTCGGTTGTTTCCTTCGACTGGAGTCACTTGATTGCTTTCCGCCTTCCATCCTATGTGCCTTTCCAGATTACAGTACATGCCTATGATAAGGCAGTACCTGGCACTGTCTTGGATGAGGGTGCATCGGTTAGCCTCATGCCTTCCACTACTTAGCAATCTTTGGGCTCCCCACAGCTTGTGCAAGTCACACAGAATCTGTTGGCATTTGACGGAGGAACCAGTCAACCTTTAGGGATCCTCCCGAAGCTTCCTATTACTTTGGGGGGAAAAACTGTCTATATAGATGTCATGGTTGTCCAAGGTGCTTTAGATTTCAGTCTTCTTCTTAGCCGTGACTATGTTTACGCCATGGGGGCCCTCGTCTCTTCACTTTTCCGTGTGGCTTGTTCTCCACACAACAGAAGAATGGTGACCATAGATCAATTATCATTCTTTAGTCCCCCGATGCCTCCTGCGTAGCTATCATCCCCTCTTGGTTCTTGCTCGCAAGCAGTGCCTTCCTTGCCATAGGTCAATTATGTGGCTACCCATTCCATCTTCACCTCTGCTGATGGTTATGCAGATGGTCTCGTACATCATGTACTGGGGGCATTGGAACCTGATCTGTCTTTGGTGCCTAATGACATGTGTTCCTCCAAGAGTGTGGTTCTTCCATCCAATGAAGATCTCTTGGGTGTCATGTTTTCATATGGCCCATGAACAGGAGTTCCAAGGATAGTTTGATCTTGTGTCAACCTCTTTAAAAATTGAAACACAGATCCTGGAGCACAGTTCCTTGTCTTGTGTCAAGCTCATTAAAAAATGAAACAAGGAGTCTCGAGCATAGTTCCTGATCTTGTGTCAAGCTCGTTAAAAAATGAAACAAGGGTTATGAGGATAGTTCTTTTACTATGTCAACCTCATTAAAAAATGAAACAACTCCCTTTCCAAATCGAGTCTTTGCTTAAGCTCTTGTCAAATCCAAGTCGAGTCTTTTCAAGATCTCGAAAGTGAACCTTCATTCCATCCACCTCGTTGACTGCGATGAAGCTTGGGGGGCATGTACCTCGATTTGTGTCATTATGCTAGGGGCATGCAAACTCATAACAAGCATAGTTTTTTGTTTCAATCTTGTGTAAACATGAAACTGATTCCAAGCAGAGTTCTCCATGGTTCAAGCTTGTGTAAAAATGAACCCATAGCTGATTTACACCTCGTGATTGCCATTTTTATCTGCTAAATTTTGCTAGATGAGCCTTGGTTGTTTCACTCCATCGCCACCATCTCTTTGGCTGATCATATGCTTTCACTTGGTTGTTTTTCCTTTCCTGAGGAACCGCAGCGATGAGTGGTTTTATTAGCCAACCTCTTGACCATTACATGTTTTGAGCAGTTCCACCATTGCCAAAACCAGCTGCTACCCTTGATACCACTCGTTCCTCTAGGATGAGTCACCTTTAAGCTCTTTTCTGACTCGTAAAAGATGAAAATATTGCCAAGTACTTTTTCCCTTTTTGACTCGTTAAAAGGACTAAAAATGGAGGTCTGCTTTCAGCTCTTTTCTGACCGTTTAAAGATGAAAAGATTGTTGAGTTTTCCTTTTTGACTCTTTAAACAGAATAAAAGGGCGGTCCACTTTGAGCTCTTTTCTGACCGTGTAAACATGAAAATATTGCCAGACATTTATCATTTCAAGTCTGATATTGGTTACGAAATGGCGTGTCTTCGATCGCTTTTCTACTCTTTCGGATCGAGGTCACTAATTATGAAAAGTACTCCTTGATCGTAATCATCAAGCGGTTCTCTCGAGTATTATTTTATACTTTTTCATGCTCGAGGGACACAAATATACGAAAAAGGAACCCTGGAGTTTTCTTTTCCGTGTCTTTGTCAAACTCTCTAAACATGAAAAAGACTCCGAGTTTTACCTATGTCGGACTTGTTAAACCTTGACGACATTAGACCCACCGCCATGACGAGACTCGAGCTTCTCCTCCTTAGGGCTCATTAAACTATTACTAGGTTGGATTTGACCGAAGGTTGAACTTATATTACAAGCATATGCTATCCCCTTCAAGCTTGTTTTAAAAAATAATTGGGGTACTTGCCAGCAATGGTGGGGGAAATTTGGAAGTTGTCATTGGTTACCTGCGGCAACTAGTCACTCTTGAACATCGACACTTTTGCTTCTTGTCGCGTTGGGATATCCATACATCGTCATTTGGCCTTCTAGGGTTTTGGGTTTCCATTTAGCCTTATTCCATCTGATCCATGCTATCTCCATCAAGACTCTGATCCCTTGGTACCTGAATGCTACCACCCTCCAGAGTCGTGTCACCAACATGTTCAAGAGTATAATCCTTTTACAGTTCACATCCTTACCTCCTCCTCTGATATTCTGTTTCACCATCTACCACTTGTTCCTTATCTCGTTTCATTGATGGGGAAACATCATGGCCCTCCTACGACGGATCGTCTCCTTTCGACACCAGCTCCTTATCCAAGAGAATGATCTAGAGATCCATTTCGGTAGCTTGGGACTTGCATGCCTCAATGGCAAGTTCTTTGCACCTGACGACAGACTTTCCTCATTGGTCTTCGATCGGGTGATTCCACGAGTGTTCGACGTCAGCTCATTTTTCACACTTAGTGGATTGTACTGGATAGTACCTTGAGAGCCATTGGCATTATTGGTGGTTTCTCTCGCGCTTGTTAACGGTTTACATCATTGATCGGTAATCAAGCGACTTTCTATCATGTTCGACTTTAGCACATCTATTCACATGATAGAATTTGTACTATGATCGGTTGGGTTTCAAGACCTTGAGCTAAGATTACACATGTTCGGGTCACGTGGATTGGTTCATGTTTACATATATGACTCTTTGATGGATGGCTGTGACCATGCCTTAGTCTTTATGGATGGCTGCGACCATACCTTTGTCATTATTATGGCTTATCAGCTGGGTGGTTGCGTCCATACCACATACCAAGCTTTATATGTCCTATGGATGGCTGCGCCCATGCCTAGACTATATGTATTTCACTATCACAGATATCAGTTGTACTTGCGCCTGCAGGATCTTCAAGGTGGTTCCAGTTTAGACAGTTTCATAAATCATTTCACCCCTCCCACTCTCTCGGGCTTCATGCTTTAGGGGGCATCTGTTACACAATAATTTTTCACTGTCCTCATCTCAGTCCCTCTACTATGTCATGTGTCAAATAAACATGTTCATATCTTCCCACCAACGTAAGAAGATTAAGCAAATGCTCTCTAATGCTGAAGATTGACCCTTTTTTACTAAGTTTCTGCATCGTCGCTAGTAAACCCTTAAAATCTGCGATGATTCTCTGTCATGCACTGTATCGTTGTGAAGTTGTCGCTAGTCTCCAGTTCATGAACTACGATGATCCAGATTTGGAGAATTAGTTCAAACATTCGGCATTCTATATGTTTCCAGAGCTGGTTGTTGGGTCAGTTTGGGTCGCCTTTCCTCCTCTGGGATGGTGGTTCCACCTATTGTGCAACCTCCCTTGAGGATAAGCTCCCTCTCCCTCATTTCATGGAGGCTCCTCCTCTTATAAAATCACTCACCATTACTATGATCTGCTAGTTTTTTTTGCTAGTTCTTTTGGTTGTACAGTGCTGCTACTGCTTTGAGTTTGATAGATAGTTGGTGTGGGTGTGACAAGTGTGGGATTGTTGATAGCTTGTGGAAGGTTGTGGAGTGCCCTTAACTTTTTGTTAAAGCTTGTGAATGAGAGAGAGAGATATATTGCTATTTGGGAGACCCATCTTTGAGAGTGAATGCTTGAATAAACACACTGGTTGGACCCTCTGAGAAGGCTTGCGATGTCAAGACTCGGTTGTAAGCTTTGCTCTTGATTTATCATTAATACAATCAATGATGATTTCCTATGTCTTATATGTAATCTACTTGATAGCTCATGACTTCTTGACTTTATGAGTAAATATATTATTGTTGTTTCTCGGTTACGTGCCCTGTTGTTTCTTTGTGGTGTTTCAAGTTGATCGCTTGTTAAGGAGAAGGAAACAGAAGCTAGAGTAGCGCAATGGAACTTCATCGACAACTGGTGTTATGAAACCAGCTCAAGAAAAAGATAGAAAAGATAGATCAACGCCTTAGAATTCAGCCTCTTCGAGGGGGAAGCCTCCTTTACATTACATAAAT
>APFE030474710.1:95594-117350 GCA_000404065.3 Pinus taeda
ATGGGCACTACATGGGTACATCAATATAATAAGGGGGTTGTACTAATAACAATAAGGGGTTACACTAGTAGTATAAGGGCCTAACAACTGGTTTGGGGTAGGCCTCCAACGATGACTATTTAGGGGAATTAATTGTTGTTTTGTCCTTGCTGTGACTAGACCCACTCTAGGGCTATAGGGGTTGCCTCTGTCCATAGAGGGAACACTTTCTTGCATCACACGATGCCCAGGAGTGGTGGTACCACAATATTATCACACTAGGGCATATTCACATTACATCCTACATTGAGTTCACCAGGCGGTTGATTGAATGGTTTGACAGGAATGACCCAAAGATGTATTTCAAGGTGTTGGCCCATTTGAGACAGATAGGCAACGAAGGCCTTCATCTCTTAGTTTTAAAGGCTAGTTGTGATGGTATTAGATATTTCAGAGGCCTGACTTATTATGTTGTTTTTGGAGGGGTTAGCTAAGACCTTGCGTGGTTGGGTGAGGGCTTACAAGCCCACTACTCTATTAGATGCTATTTTGAGGGCCTGAGACATGATTGACACAGTGCCCAAGACCAGAGCCTTTAAAAAACGGGTATATATGTCAATGTATCTATATCTATATGAATCTATATATCTATATCTATTGGTATCCATTATCCCTTCATAGAGCAGTTCCATTCGTCAATATCTAACTACTAGATCATGGGGCCCAACATCTCCGCATTTGGTAGAAGGACTTTACACCCACTAGACCCACCACTCGTCAATAGAGCCAAGACTTTCATCCACCCCAGAGGGAGATTAGATGCAGGCAGTTGGATGACGAGACTAGGAGGGGAAGTTGTGCTTCACATGCCAGGAGTCTTGGGCACCAAGGCACAAGTGTACCAAGGGCAAGGCCCATTACATTAAGGTGTACTATGATAGTGAGCCAGAGGAGGAGACTAAGTTGGGGCTTGATCATAGGGATGGGTGTCCACAGTTTGCGGGGGGGGCACCACCACCACCTTTTGGAGGGGGTCCATTTGTGCCATCTGGGGCATATTAGATTCACTTCGGGGAGTTCCGAAATACTTGGCACTTAGTATTAGAGGCACAATGTAGGGGTAACATGTTTAAGTGTTAGTGGAAATAGGACTACCCACAATTTTATTGATGCCCATATGGTGGAGAGTAGGGGCATACACACTGTTAGTGCCTTGATCTACCTCAGGCTGAAGGAAGTCAGGTCTAGGGTAACATCATACCATGCTTAACCTAGTAGCTAGCCCTACCAGGTTGGGAGAGGGCTCTCTCCTTGTGAATTTCAGTCAAGATGATTGAATCAAATATGGATTTTAGGCTAGATATAGTAGTTCAGAGGATTTGATTGGATTTGTTTCGGGTCGAAACAACAAGAGAAAGGATGATTTGGACTATGGAATCGATGTCATTTTTAGCCGACAAACCTAGGGCAAATTCAGTGCCATGTTCAGCCAAGTGAAGATTGTAAATGTGAGAAGTATAGGGGAGAAATCCCGCTACCCTGTAGGCATCATACAAAGGATGAATCTGCAACAACAACTTTAGATGAAAGAAAATCACGAGGTTCTCAACAGAGCATCTAGCCAAGGATGAATTCTGCTAAGACAACCATTACAACTAACAAAAAATCATCATGGAAGGAGCATCATTATGGATGAATTCCTAACATATCACTTAGATAATGCTGTAACAAGGCAGAAAAAACATATATGAATCACATGAAAAACATACTAAACATTAGCATCGTGATGAATCCTAGATTTAAAGGGCAAAAGACTTCTTTATTAAAATGATATTGAGGAAATTTTTTTACACAAAGCCAAGACAGCCTCTTTGCTGCAAAAATCGAACCTCTACACTATGAAATTCATAAAATTTATACATTTAGCTCATCTCTGTATTAAGGGAATTGAGCTCAACCATCTTCTTCAAAATAGAATCAGTTACATTAAACTTGGACCGAATTTCTAAAAATAGGTGTTGAAGATGAACTCGTATCTCCTAAACCATAGCACCATTATTTCAGAAACTGATCTTGTACTAAACTTGTCATTGTGTGCAGCAACTGACCTCAAAACATGCATAACCAAGAATCACTCATTCATTTCGATCATATCTTCTAATCTAGAAACCGGTTACGGGAGTGTGATATACCGTTGGAAATATTTTTCTGAGCTTCTTCTGATGGAAATACTTAGGATATGATTTGCACTGAAGATCACGTGCAAAACATCTCTGAAAACCAGACATAGTAAGAGCCCATTTTGATCCTTGGTGATAGGCTACGAAGACTGGAACTAACACACACAGAGACATTTGAGGGATTCTCAGTATTGGTACTCGAAGAAAGGATGATGCAATGTATGAAGTATGTTCCTAGCTTGAATCTAACCATGGGGAACTACTCCGTCACTTACCATTTTTTTGTATTTTATGTACCAAACACTAACATGGTGATGGGTGTCCAATAGTTGTACTCACTAGGATGGGTTACCAATGATTAGTAGAAGTTGGAGATGAAGTTCACAGGCCCAGATGCGAAATTGGTAGTGTTGAGGGGTATGCATTCCTACCCACCTCAGACAATATATTCTCACTAGATGGAGGCATATTTGAGACATGGAGATATAGATTGGGCAGTGGAGCTCAGGATTTTCGAGGCAAGGACACAGGTACAGTCGGTACACCTAGACATATTAGCCTTGTTGGAGAGGTATTAGGAGGTTTTTGGGGAGATCCCACTAGGTAGGCCACCAGATTAGGGGTTTGAGCACACCATCAAGTTGGAGGAGGGGGTTAACGTAGTTATCATTACCCTATGCAAGCACCCCAAGGCCTAAAAGAATGAGATTGAGAGGGCCATCCAGGAGCTATTGGCATTGGGACACATCAAGTATAGTATTAGCCCTTTTGCTTCATCAGTGGTTCTGGTGAAAAAAAAGGATGGGTCTCTCTGCATGCACATTACTATCAGCACTGAACAAGAGGAAGTTCAAGAACCGATACCCCATACCCTAAATTGATGAGCTAATGGATAAGCTTAGAGGATCCAAGTACTTCTCTAAGATAGACTTGCGTTTAGGGTACCATCAGATCAGGATGCGTGAGTAGGACATTCCGAAGATGACATTCAGATGCCATTATGACCACTTTGAGTTTCTGGTGATCTGAAAATGGGGCTCTTAGGCTTCTTTTCTAGCTTACAAGAACCTCTCCCACTTCCAAAGCTTGTATTTTCCCAAGTCTATTTGATTAACCAATGTGGAATTAAGAAATGCTTGAAAATATAGGCATATGCTTGTATTTATTGTTGGTTGTTTATGTGCTTTTTAAAATCTGATGTGTATGCTGATATTTAAATGTGATTGAACATAGATATAAATGCATATAATAGTGAATAATGCAGTAGTAAACAAACAAATGAGACAACAATGTAATATGGAGTTCACCCTGATATCTTGGGCTACGTCTCCTTGAGCTCTAATCAACTCGATTAGGCTCTTTGGGATCATGGTTGAATTCTTTTACAAGTCCTTGACTCAACTCCATATGGTTTACAAATGAACAAATGGGCTCAGAATACCATCTTACCCCTGGCTGTCCTTTAGCTGCAAACAGATCTCAACTTCTCTGGACTGATTCTTTCAGTTAGTGCTCTGAGCTCCTTTGAGCTTGTGGCTTCTCTGACTCCCTCATAATTGTTTACTGTCTGTGGACTCCTTCTTCTGTCTTCAACTCAAACAACACCAGCAACAGCTTGATCATTCGGTCTCTTTGTTGTCTAATACTTCTCTAAGATAGACTTGCATTTAGGGTACCATCAGATCAGGGTGCGTGAGCAGGACATTCCGAAGATGACATTCAGATGCCATTATGGTCACTTTGAGTTCTTGGTGATCTGAAAATGGGGCTCTTAGGCTTCTTGTCTAGCTTACAAGAACCTCTCCCACTTCCAAAGCTTGTATTTTCCCAAGTCTATTTCATTAACCAATGTGGAATTAAGAAATGCTTGAAAATATAGGCATATGCTTGTATTTATTGTTGGTTGTTTATGTGCTTTTTAAAATTTGTTGTGTATGCTGATATTTAAATGTGCTTGAACATAGATATAAATGCATATAACAGTGAATAATGTAGTAGTAAACAAACAAATGAGACAATAATGTAATATGGAGTTCACCCTGATATCTTGGGCTACATCTCCTTGAGCTCTAATCAACTCGATTAGGCTCTTTGGGATTATGGTTGAATTCTTTTACAAGTCCTTGAATCAACTCCATATGGTTTACAAATGAACCAATGGGATCAAAATACCATCTTACCCCTGGCTGTCCTTTAGCTGTAAATAGATCTCGACTTCTCTGAACTGATTCTTTCAGTCAGTGCTCTGAGCTCCTTTGAGCTTCTGGCTTCTCTGACTCCCTCAGAATTGTTTACTGTCTCTGGACTCCTTCTGTCTTCAACTCAAACAACACTAGCAACAGCTTGATCATTCGGTCTCTTTGTTGTCTAATACTTCACTGAAGCATTTTTGCGCTGCCTCCAACTGCTGGTGGCTTCACTCTATTAAGCACTCTGGCTCTGCCTCTCCAACCTCTGGTGGCTATCTCCTATCAAGCGCTCTAGCACACCGAGCATCCCAATGGGTTCCTCAACATTTCAACTCTACCCACACATTCACTTCACGCTGTGGACTGCCCTCTTGGCAAATTCTCAGTGTCCAAGCCTCTCTGTGCTTCTGGAGTTTCCTCTGTCTACGTGATGTCTGCTTATGCCTCTTAATCGTGCTCTCAGACTCATCCAACTATGTTTCTGTTATGGAACGATTTTTTAAGCCCATCAGCGCTTGTCTGTTCATTTCAGCGCTCGGGCTCTTTGGCTCCCAGTCGTTGTCCCTTCACCTTCCTTCTGGAGCGTTTAACCATCATTGATAACGTCCCAAGGTATGGTGGCCGTTTGTTTTGCATGAAAGGGAAATAGGCACTTTAATTTCTTTTGAAACAGTCGTTCTCTGTTTACATAGAGAATTTTGTAAAAACACGGGAAAATCTGAATAAAACATAATTCTGGACTTGAAATTCCCATAACTGTGCTTTATTTTCCTATCAGGTCTGCCCATAGGTCACTATCGTAAGTCGCAATTTCCCTGCCCCTTTGTATTTCGTTAAATAACGAAATATATGTGAATACATTGAAAAATGGCATTTGGCGAATCTCAAGATCCATACAATATGGTTTATAGTATTATCAGGTTTGGTCCATTGGATCGCATATATACATATATATCTATCCCCGCTCTGTTGTGTTCGCCAATTGCGATCGACCAATATTGGCAATCGCAGTCGCAAGTCTCACTATCACATTGGCATGGGTCTGTGGCTCTACTCCTCTGATCGTCGATCGCTGATCAGCGCTTATTGCATATCACTTATCGACCCTTCATAGTACCACGGGCCATGGTCCATCACCTTTGGTTATGTGCTATGCGATAAAGCATTCATGCTTATCGCTAAACCTTCATGCCCTTGGCTTAAGTCCTCCCTTTGGATGCTTGCGATGCACTAAAAGGCTGCGATGCGATATTTCCTCTTTGACCAATCAAACAAGGCCACGTGGCCCAATCCTGACCTGCCATGTGTCAGCTGTGGATTGGCCCGTGAGCCTATACTAAAATCAAAATTTTCAATATAGTTCAAAATTTAATGAAATTGCCTCCTTTTCTAAGGACATTGGGCAATCTTCATTTTACAATAACTACATCCAAAGTCCATTTTTG
The DNA here is from genome assembly GCA_000404065.3 of Pinus taeda. Classification (NCBI taxonomy): domain Eukaryota; kingdom Viridiplantae; phylum Streptophyta; class Pinopsida; order Pinales; family Pinaceae; genus Pinus; species Pinus taeda. The sequence continues at coordinate 101,388 of APFE030474710.1, forward strand.
CCCATTCAAGTTGCATTGGATTTAGAATGAGGAGATCTCTACAATGAGACTATTTATAGGAGCAGCCTGTGATTTTCATTTTCCTTTGATTTACAAAGGATTTGTGCCATTTGGCACCTTTTACCTCATGCATGAAGTCTTTTAGACTTACAGGTTTATCCAGGATCCATTTTTGGATCACGCCTTCCCACTAAAAGAACTTTTGGTCTCCAAAACACTAATATACTGATCTGAACAGTAAGTGAGAGTGACTCACCCTCTTCTTTTAGCCTCCCTATGCTTGCCTTTGCATAGTGCCTCTGAACCAAAGTTTTTGACCACTTCCCTTCTTAGATGGGTTGGTCTTCCTAGGAAGAATTGTCTTCCTCCATGCCTTCCTGCAGAACTCTTGCTGAATGGTTATAGAAGGTAGTTTTGAGCTTCTTTGTCTTGATCATTGATCCAAGGTGGCTTAAACAAATGTGAAGTACATCTGCTCCACAAAAATTTCATTTGTCCCTGTTGACAAGCTGCCAACAATCAACTATTAACAACAACGGGCATATAGACAACAATTGAATGGAATAAACTCTTGCTTCACCAAAAGAAACAGATTTTCACATCTTGTGAACACCTCCATGTCTTAGATCTGCATACAAGTAATGGACTAGATAACAAGCCCACAAAACATGCCTTTAAAGCAAATGACCCTTCAAGTCAAGCATGTAGAAAAAGACCATTTGGACTCTTTTTCAAAAGATGAAACAATTTCATCACTATCTCCACCAAACCAACTTTACATGCATGTTTACAACAAAGCAATCAACCCTTCAAGTCAATCACACACACATGTTCCCAAAAACAAGGAAAACATCAACATCCCTGTGTTCATGCGCATCATCTCATGCATGCATTTCATCCTTCAACTTTCGCTTAAGCACGCTGTACTTTCGAAGCTGAAATGAAATATAATGTTGTAGTAACAAAGTAAGTCTCCTACCCAACCTTTTCCCATTCACATTCTTGGTAGAAACCTGCAACTTGCATTCAATTACCACAGAAATGCAAATAGATGCATCATATCCATAGGCATGCAACTTTTAATTGGATAAGAATTCTAACCATTTCTTACCAATCCATTTCAAAGGTCCTTCCTTTGTCTGTGCATCAACATCAATATGTGAATCATCTTGAGACACATCATTCATGGAATCTTCCTTTCCATTTCTACCATCTTCTCCTTCAATTTTTGTGGAAGCATTGCTGGATTCAGAGTCCAACACCTTTCCGCAAGATGCCCTTGCTTATGGCAGTAAGTGCACTGCATGTGCATCCTCTTGACAGCATGATTTTCCTTGTCTAATGGACCTTTGGCTGCTTGCTTTCTTTCCTTCAAAAGTTTCCTATATGTGGTCATTCTCTTCCAACATCTAGAAACATGATGGTTACACAAACCACAAAAGGAACATGCAATTCTTTTCCCATATCTATGTGGAAATTTATCATGCTTTGCACAATCAAAAGGAAAATGTTCAGAACCATATTTATACCTGCCTCTTTCACCTTTATTGCCTTCATGAGGAGGTGAAGCAAATGAAGAAGTGGCTCCCTTGAGAATCCCATCAATCTCTTCAAGGTTGTCAAAGTTTCCACAAATCTCTGGTTCAAGGGTGTGATTCTGAACACCTGCATCCTGCAAACAATGTTTCAAGCCATTGCATTCCTCCTTAACATAATCTTCACACTCTTGAGATAGAGGACCTGCATTGAAACTCCTTCTTGGAACGGTTTGAATGGCCTTCATGGCAGCTTTTGAACTCTCTCCATAGGACTTTCCATAGCCAAGACCTAAATACTTAGGCCTTTCCTCAACCATGATTGGTTCAATGATACCTTGTGCATGCTTTCCCAAGCCCTTTCCTTCATAGCCCATATTGGACATTAGCTTGGAACCTATGCCTCTAGTATGGTTTTCAAAAGAACCAATATGAGCATTCTTAGAATAATTTGAAGACAAACTGGAATGACTTACCTCTTGTTCAAGCCGATACTTGACTAAGGCTTCTTTGGCAACAAAGAGCTATGTTTCCAACTCATGCATCCTTTTCAGGTTCATATTTGCAATATGAAGTTGCCTCTCCATTTCCTACAATTTGTCAGCAAGCAACAACTTCTCTTCCTTCATGGAATTCAGCTGTTTTCTAAGCATGCTTCTCTTCCTTCCATCCTCATACATTTCTCTAACCATATCCATCATGGTGGATAATTCTTGATTCATGTCTTCATCAAGGAATCTTGTGAAGAGAGCAGAATTTGAGGACCCACTTGTAGAAGTTGTCATTATGCCAATGAACAAAAAAACTTCAACAAGATAAATAAAGAGCTTATTTAAGCAACCTCTTGCAACAAACCTCTTGTGCTTTGGATTGCCTTGAGGTCCTTGGGATAGAAGAATGCATTTAGCCCTTCTTCCTATTTGTCCTTCTTAAACTGAGCTATCAATAGCTTTCCTTTCACCACTGCAAACTCAAACAATGGTCAGTCTGCGAACAAGCATACAATCAACCTCTTGTTGTTCAAACACCTTTCAGACAAGCAATCTTTGCCCTACCACTCAAGCATTCTGATATAATCCTTCCTTGAAGGTGTGGTTAATCAATCTTAAGCTCTGATACCACCTGATCTGAAAATGGGGATCTTAGGCTTCTTGTCTAGCTTACAAGAACCTCTCCCACTTCCAAAGCTTGTATTTTCCCAAGTCTATTTGATTAACCAATGCGGAATTAAGAAATGCTTGAAAATATAGGCATATGCTTGTATCTATTGTTGGCTGTTTATGTGATTTTTAAAATATGTTATGTATGCTGATATTTAAATGTGCTTGAACATATATATAAATGCATATAACAGTGAATACTGCAGCAGTAAAAAAACACATGAGACAACAATGTAATATGGAGTTCACCCTGATATCTTGGGCTACGTCTCCTTGAGCTCTAATCAACTCGATTAGGCTCTTTGAGATTATGGCTGAATTCTTTTACAAGTCCGTGACTCAACTCCATATGGTTTACAAATGAATCAATGGGCTCAGAATACCATCTTACCCCTGGCTATCCTTTAGCTGCAAACAGATCTAGGCTTCTCTAGACTAATTCTTTCAGTCAGTGCTCTGAGCTCCTTTGAGCTTCTGGCTTCTCTGACTCCCTCATAATTGTTTACTGTTCTGGAGTCCTTCTTCTATCTTCAACTCAAACAACACCAGCAACAGCTCGATCATTCGGTCTCTTTGCTATCTTATACTTCACTAAAGCATTTTTGCGTTGCCTCCAACCTCTGGTGGCTTCACTCTATTAAGCACTCTGGCTCTGCCTTTCCAACCTCTAGTGGCTATCTCCTATCAAGCACTCTGGCACACCGAGCTTCCCAATGGGTTCCTCAATGTTCCAACTCTGCCCACGCATTCACTTCACGCTGTGGACTGCCCTCTTGGCAAATTATCAGCGTCCAATCCTCTCTGCACTTCTGGAGCTTCCTTTGTCTACGCGCTACATGCTTATGCCTCTTAATCGTGCTCTCAGACTCAGCCAACTCTGCTTCTGTCATGGAACAAATTTTTAAGCTCATCGACACTTGTCTGTTCGTTTCAGCTCTCGGGCTCTCTGGCTCTCGGTTGTTGTCCCTTCACCTTCCTTCTGGAGTGTTTATGAGTCATTGATAATGTCCCAAGGTATGGTGGCCACTTTTTTTGCACAGAAGGGAAATCGACGCTTTAAATTCTTCTGAAACAATCATTCTCTATTTATATAGAGAATGTTGTAAAAACACGGGAAAATCCAAATAAAACACAATTCCAGACTTGAAATTCCCATAACTGTGCTTTATTTTCCTATCGGGTCCGCCCGTAGGTCGCAATTGGCCTGCCCCTTTGTATTTCGTTAAATAACGAAATATGCGTGAATACATTGAAAAATGGCATTTGGCGGATCTCAAGATCCATACAATATGGTTTATAGTATTATTGGGTCTGGTCCATTAGATCACGTATATACATATATATCTATCCCCGCTCTGTTGTGTTCGTCGATTGCGATCTGCCAATATCAGCGATTGCAGTCGCAAGTCGCACTATCAAATCGGCATGGGTCTATGGCTCTGCTCCTCCGATTGCCGATCGCCGATCGACACTTATGCATATCGTTCATTGGCCCTTTGTAGTACTACGGGCCATGGTCCATCGCCTTTGGTTATGTGCGATGAGATAAAGCATTCATTGCTTATCACTAAACCTCCGTGCCCTTGGCTTAAGTCCTCCCTTTGGATGCTTGCGATGCGATATTTCCTCTTTGACCAATCAAACAAGGCCATGTGGCCCAATCCCAGCCTGCCATGTGTCAGCTGTGGATTAGCCCATGAGCCTATACTAAAATCAAAATATTCAATATAGTTCAAAATTTAATAAAATTGCCTCCTTTTCTAAGGACATTGGGCAATTTTCATTTTACAATAACTACTTCATCCGGAGTCCATTTTTGCCCATTCAAGTTGCGTTGGATTGAGAATGAGGATATCTCTGCAATGAGACTATTTCTAGGAGAAGCCTATGATTTTCATTTTCCTCTGATTTACAAAGGATTTGTGCCATTTGGCAACTTTTACCTCTTGCAATAAGTCTTTTAGACTTAGAGGTTTATCCAAGATCCATTTTTGGATCACCTGGTGATCCCTTTCAGACTCACCAAAGATCTCGCTACATTCGAGTCTTGCATGAACCACATGTTCCACAAGTACCTACGCATACTTATTTTTGTTTACTTCGTTGGCATACTCATTTAAAACAAGACTTGGGAGGAGCACTTGCAACACTTGGAGCAGGTCTTAAGCATCTTGGAGGAGCAATAGTTCTATGCGAAGATGTCCAAGTGTGAGTTTGGGTTGACTGAGATGTTATACTTGGGGCATATGATAAGAGAGGATGGAGTCAGGGTCCACTGGGAGAAGATCTACACCATCCTTGATTGGCCAACACCCAAGAACATTAGAGAGTTGAGGAGATTCCTGGTCATATGCACATATTACAGGCGCTTCATGAGGGGATTTTCCTAGTTGTTTGCACCCCTTACATACCTCACAAAGAAGGGGGAATTCAATTGGATAGATGTGGCACAAGAGACCTTTGAGCGTCTCAAGTTGGTCATGAGCACTTTCCTAGTTTTGGCATTTCCGAATTTCACTCAGCCCTTTGTGTTGGAGCGTGACGCATCAGGGGAGGGCATTAGGGCAGTGTTGATGCAAGGGGGCCATCCCATAACTTATGAGAGTCGTAATATACGAGAATATGAACAACTATATTCTATCTATGTCAAGGAGATGTTATCCATAATGTATGCACTAGCTAAGTTTTGGCAGTACCTGGTGCATAACAGATTCAAAGTGAAGACAAAGCACAACAATATTCGTTTTTTCCTAGAACAAAAGGAGCTTCAGGAGAGACAACATAAGTGGGTCGCTAAAATATATATGTATGACTTTGAGATAGAATACGTTAGGGAAAGCAAAACATAGTGGCAGATGTGCTATCTAGGAGGCTTGTGACTCTATATTTGATGGACATCACTCAGGGTTGGAAGGCTCAACTTTTGGTTGAGTATTCCAAGGATAGGTGAGCTTGTGAAACATTGGATGGCACACTAGGGGATGACGGTACAGGGTGATGGATGATGTGATATATTATAAGGATAGAATCTATCTGGTTCCAGGGTCTCAGCTCAGAGAGAGGATTATGTAGGTAACTCATGACTCACCCTTGACAAGACACCTCAGATTCCTCAAGACATACCAGGCCATCAGAGAGTGTTTTACATGGAAGGGTCTCAAGGGAGATCTATTGAGGAATGTACAAGAGTGCGTGGCATGTCAAAGAAACAAGGCGGAGTCGTCACACATAGTAGGCCTACTTCAACTACTTCCCCTTCCAGAGAGGAAATGGGAGAGTGTGTCCATGGATTTCATCACGGGTTTCCCAGTTTCTCAAGGGCGGGACTGCATTTATGTAGTGGTGGATGGGTTAACTAAATTTTCCCATTTATTTTCCATCCCTTTAAGATCTTCAACCTATCAGGTAGCAATTTTTTTCTTTAGAGAGGTGTTTTGAATACATGGTCTTCCAAAGACCATAGTCAGTGATAGAGATAATAGATTCACGGGGGATTTCTGGCAAGAGTTGTTCCGGTTGGTGGGGCCAGAGCTACACCTAGTATCAACTATAACCCTCACGCAGATGGGCAGATTGAGATTGTGAATAAGTAGTTGGAAGGGTACCAACGTAATTATGTGATTAAGTAATAAAGGGCGTGGGTGAAGTGGTTGCACCTTGGGGAATTCTGCTATAACACCACCTATCAAATTTCAATTGGTATATCACCCTTTCGAGCCCTCTATGGTTATGATGCACTTTCTTTCTCTAACATGATTTTTGGAGATAGTAGGGCCCAGGGGCAAAGGATTGGGTCCAAGAGAGACAAGAGATTCTCAAGGCTCTCAAGGACAATTTGCAGATGGAAAAAAACCAACAAAAAATGTATGTTGATAGGCCCAAGGTGGAGAGACAGTTTGAGGTGGGGGACATGGTCTATTTGCATCTCCAACCATACCAATAATCATCACTAAAGCATAAGGGGGCCGCAAAACTTAAGCCCTAGTTCTATGGGCTCTGTAAAGTGTCTAAATGAGTTGGGGAGGTAGCCTACGAGTTTGAGCTTCTGCTAGGGAGAAAAGTGCATAACATTTTCCACGTTTCATGCTTGAAGAATGCACTTAGGAAACAACTCAAGGTCACTACAAAGTTCCCACCATTGGAGGATGAGGGGCATCTAGAGCTAGTGCTAGAGGCCATCTTGGAGACAATGGAAATGAAGTTCAGGAGTAGAACGATCAGGAATTTTTGGTCAAATGGAAGGAACTTTTGGAGGAGGATGCTACATAGGAAGGTGAGCAGGTGTTGCAGCATCCATCACTGAAATTGCTTGCGGATAAGAAAATTCTGGCAAGGAGGATTGTAATATCCCCAGTTTCCTAAGGGGGGATTGTAATATCCCCAATTTCCTAAGTACAAAAGGGGGGTCACCAATTTTGATTAAATTTTGGCGCTAGCAAGCAATGTGGAGTTTTGACTTAGGAAAGAGGAAAATTTAAGTTTTGGTGGATGTGGCGACCACTCACAAAAGAATACGCACCCCTTGAGGAACATGCACTTGGGGAAGAGGAAGGAATTGGAGGGAAATTTAGATTAGTGGAGATTGGGACCCACCAAGGAGAAATGAGGCAAGAAAATTGAACAGAAGGTGAGGGCCATTATTTGGGGGCTTTGACAATTTTACTTCTGAACCTAAGTGTTTGCTTCAGTTGTTCAGCTAGGTGAACAAGTGTTGTTTAGAACCAGATATTCCAAGCGAAAATCTTAACTCTTACTTCGATGGACCTAGAGTGCCACCCTAGGGGAGTCAATTACCAATTTGGGGGATTTTCTTGAGCAGAGGATTAGAGGATTTTCTCACAACTGCACAATATAGGACAATGGAGGATAAATTCGTGCTACTTGTGGCCTTCACATGTGAGAAACTTCATTGTTGGGTATTTTGAGGCTGATTTGTTACATCAATTGCAAGGAATTTTGGGTAGTTTGTTGGGTTGAGGGAGTTTGTTGGAGAAAATTCTCACATTCTAGGGCTTGTGCAGTTCCTGGGAAAATAATTTCATGGGATTTTGAGGCAACACTCTTTGGTGGATTTGGTGGTTGGACAAATTTTGGGGAGGAGTTGTGAGAAATTATCGATAATTTTGGGAGTTCCCTTGGAGGATTGGAGGATTCACAATAGTAAAATTCCAAGAAGTACGTTGAGCCAAATGGGAAGGAGATTTTCACTTTTTTTTGGTTTGTTAGTGGGGAGGTTTGGGACTAATCCCTTTCTGGTCCTGTGGGGAAATTAAGAGGAGGGTACAACAATAATTTCAGGCCATTCTCGGCACTCCAGTGGGAGATTCAAGCCATTCTATGATAGCAGCAATTGCCCAATTTTCGGTTCAACGCAAAGGCATTCTAGGGGTCAAAGATATACTTATTGGGGGCATCTCTCTCGCCTAGGTTTGCTCCAACTTTCTTATTCAAGCCTAGGTGCACTTATTCCTTGCTATTGTACTCCCATATATTTCATATTTTCAATAAAATGGCTCAGCTACTGTTCTGAAATTTGTTGGGTGTCTTGTGCCTTGTGTTGTTTATAATTTTTTCTGTTATTGTCTAGTGTATGCTTTTGTTATTCACTGCATATTTCCATTTGGAATATTAAAATTTTTAAATCACATAAGGATTAACATTAAATCGTTGTTTAATGAACCTTTAATTGATACTCATTAAGCCCCTTAATGATATGAGTATTGGAGTATTGAGATTTTCCAAGGGTGGATCGCTATACAATGGTCTAATTCACTAATATATGATATTCAAATATCATAACTTACCTCATAGTGATGTCATAATGGGTGACATGATAGTGCCATGTAGGTGGCACTTGTTAGGGAGGAAATGCCAAATCAACTCGTCAAACTGTGGAAAATGGCTAACGTGTTTCATGGGCCAGGTCATCACATTGTCATGTGGCAAACCCTGATTGGATGATTGCTGATGATGTGGAATATCAACGTATCAGACTATCATATTTTTACAAGGCTTGAATTACAAAACTTCTCTGATATACTGATATTAGAACACCGAGATTCGGCCATATTAGGGTATCAACAACCTAGGCATATCGAGGTTTAAGATTTTTGCATGCTTTTGTAGAAAGTTTTGATATCTCGATATCATTGTTAAATAATGTGAAAACATGTGGCATTTGACATGTACAATGGTCATTTCATCGAGATATTGGTGCCTTGTGGAGTTTAATGGATGAGTATGAAGAAAAGGCCAAGGGGTAATCTATCAATATAAATTAAAATTGATATTTAAGAAACAAACTAGGGAAAAAGTTGATAAAAGGGGGTTTTTCGCATTCGCACGAAATAAAGGGAAGTAAAGCGGTGCATGGGAGATACTAGGCTTTTTAGAAAATAACAAAACTTTTAAGGAAAAACCTCAATATTTACTTAATTCTAATAAAAGGTAAAAATGTAATATGTTTTGTAATTTTGAGGTTTTATTAGGTCTTTGGGTATTTAAAATACAACCATGACGGACTAAGAAAAACTTTTATATTTAAAAATTCAACAACAAAAATGTACAAATGAAAATAAATTTGTAAATTTAACCCATTTATAAAGTAAAACTAATAAAAAAAGTCTCAAAAGAAGGGACCCTAAAATTTTCAAGGAAATTTTAAAGGGGGTTGTTGTTACATCAACAAGTAGGGAGGAGAAAACATGTTTCCCAACCTCTTAAGCTAAACCCAATTGATATTGTCTGTGTGTTCATTCCCTTTGAAGAAATATATTTATATTTCATATGAGGTGTAACAAACCTTGGTTGATTTCCTATGTAAATAAATAAAAATAAGACCAAGGTCATGGGACACGTATTACAAGTTGAATGTTGGGAAAAAAGATAGTGATGGGGATCACTGGTGATTAATTAATGGTTATGGAAATTGGAAAAAACAAAGAGGCATTAAATGACATTTTATTTATGAAATAATGAAAAATAAGAGAAAATGAATGTGAAAGGTCACAGTATTGCATGTGAGGAAAATTGAATGAAAATGAAGAAAATAGAGGCCTCAATGATAAAAAGGCTTCTGAGGATCAATTCACAATATTTTGTTAGTTTTATCTTGGATGTCTCTCTATTCTCTCACTCTCTTATATTTTTGCACACTTAGATAAATCTTGGAGCATTGTTGGAGCACTCTAGTTTTCATTGGATTTAGTGAAAGAAGGAAAAGGAAAGCAGGAAAGCGCAAGGGGACAATGGGATGAAAAACTACAACAAGATTTCCATGTAGGTATCGAGTTGCATGTATGATTTCCTTGCTAGTTTTGGCATGCATGGTATATGCATGTGGTTATTTGGTTATGATCTATCATTCACATGGAGGATTACCTAGATAGACATTGGTTTTGTTTAGCCTTACCATTTCCTGGATAACCATAGTGTTGTGGGGTTTTTCCACTGTTGTTTCTGATTGGTGATCAGATTTTTTATGGTTGTGGGTTGAGTTACTAGTTCATGGAGCTATTGGTTGGAAAAAATGTTCTGGAGCCTTAGAACAAATTGGTTTGAGTTACTATTCATAAAGCCTAGGTTGGACAAATGCTCTGGATCCCTTGGTGGGTTGAGTTACTAGTCCTAGAGTTGGGTTGGACAAATGATCCAGAGCCTTGAAAGGATGTGGGTTGAGTTATTAATTCCTGGATTTGTGGTTGGGACAAATGCTTTGGAGCCTTAGATAACTTGGGTAGAGACCAACCTAGTTGGTGTTAGTGATGTCCGACCATGAGGTGGAATCACTGGTTGAGGGTTGAGGTGGTTTGACCTCTGGAAGCCTTGGTTTGGTTTTGTTTGGTTTATTCCATGAGATCCCACATTCATACTTGGAATATGGTGTGGGGGTGATTGGATGAAAGAGAGATTTGGTTAAGCCTAATCTATGGCCGAGTGGTATGTGAAAGTCCCTGACTTGGTTGAATCCTACATATGTTAATAAGAGATCTTTTCCTCTTGTATTTCATGAGTAATTGTACTTGTTATTATGTGCTTTGATGGTTATTCTATCATGGTGTATATGTTGTTCATTTGTTGGTTATATGATGTATATTGGCTATGGCTCTTGATGTGTTTTTCTTGTTGATGAATGGTTAATGAATGCATGAGCTAATAGATGTTATTTCAATTATTATGAGAGGGAACTAGACCTTCTTGATGACTCTTAGATAAGTATCAGAACCCTATGTTTACATATGCATCCACGACTTCTAGATTACATGTCCTCAACATGTTTGACAAAATTACTGTCATGGTTAGGCCTCGTTAGGTCAAGTCCTTGATCAAATTTTGTATGAATAACTTTATCTTGATATCATTATTGATTATGGAAAGTCTCGCTAAGTTCTGAGCAGTGGTCTGCAGGCTGGCCTGAAATTTAAGCTCAAAATCCAGGGCTACATGCTCTGACTAGACATTTTAGGTTGCAACCGCATGGATGCGGGCTTGTGCATGTGGTTGGGGTACACCAATATTGTTTCTGAAGAAGAAGGATGGTACTCTTAGTTGTGTATTTATTATAGGTTGTAGATGAAGCAAATGCTTGATAAGGGACACATTAGGCAAAGTGTGTCACCTTGGGGTGCACTAGTATTGTTTGTGAAGAAGAATGATGGTACTCTTAGGTTGAGTATTGATTACAGGTAGTTGAAAAAGTTGACGATTAAGAACAGGTACCCCTTGCCGCATATTGATGACTTGTTTGATTAGTTGAAGGGAGTAACAATGTTCTCAAAGATTGACTTGAGATCAGGATATCATCAGTTACGCATCTGCTTTCTGGACCAGGTAGTGGTCATTATCAGTTTGTTGTAGTTCCTTTTGGTTTGACTAATGCTCTAACTACTTTCATGTGTTTGATGAATAGTGTGTTGCATCCTTATATGGACAAGTTTGTGATTATATTCATTGATGATATATTGATATTCTAAGAATAAGGAAGAGCATGCACAACATTTAGCATCAATATTGAGATTGCTGAGAGTGCATTAGTTGTATGCCAAACTTAGTAAATGAAGTTTCTTTCAGACAAAGGTTCATTACATTGGACATGTGGTTTCCAAGGAAGGTATAGTAGTGGACCTGAACAAGATCAAAGCTATCATGGAAAGGGAAACTCCTAGGGATGTGGATGAGGTTAGATCATTCATGGGACAAGCAGGTTACTGCAGGCGGTTCATCAGGAACTTTTCACAGATTTCCTATCCTATTACATCATTGCAGAGGAAAGGAAAGAAATTGGAATGGACAAAGAAATGTGAAACTAGTTTTGAGCAGTTGAAGAAACTACTTAAAAAGGCTCTGGTATTGAAGATTGTGGATCCAGATAAAGAGTTTATAGTTTGTATAGATGCTTGTAAGGGAGGACTTGGTGGAGTTCTGACATAGGAAGGACATGTAGTATGCTATGAGTTAAGGAAACCGAATGAGAACAAGCAGAATTATGTGACGCATGATCTTGAGTTGGCAACAATCATCCATGCATTGAACATGTGGAGACATTATATTCTTGGGAGGAGGTCAATCATAATGAGTGATCATAGTGGATTGAGATACTTGTTTGACCAACCGAATCTGAATGTGAAACAAGCTAGGTGGTTAGCTACACTCAGTGATTTTGACTTCGAGATTAGGTATATTAAGGGTAAAGAGAACAGGGTTGCAGATGCTCTTAGTAGAAGAGTACAAGTAAATCACATAACAACTATGAGTTCATATGGGATAGATTTACTGGATTAGATCTTACAGGCAGGACAACAGGATGACAGGTACCAATAGCTTAAGTGTAGGTTACAACAATAGGGTACAAGTGAACATGATGTGGATTATCATCTCATGACAGATGGTTTGGTAAGATTTAGGGAAAAGATCTATGTGCCGAACAACAGTGAGCTCAAGAAGATTATCTTGTGGGAATTTCATGTCAAGTTGTATTCTGGTCACCCAAGATATCAAAAGACATTGATAGTGGTTAAGAAGTTCTACCATTGTCTGAATTTAAAGAAAGAGGTGGTAGAGTTTGCTGCGAGATGCTTGGATTGTCAATAGGTAAAAGCCGAGTGTAAGCATCCAGGTGGTTTATTGCAATTGATTCTGATTCCAGAGTGGAAATGGGAGGCCATTTCCATGGAATTCATTATAGGTTTTCCAAGGACATCTAGACAACATGATTATATTATGGTTGTGGTTGATAGGTTGACTAAGGTATCTCACTTCATTCTAGTGAAGTCTACAAATTCAGCTAGTGAGGTAGCTCAGGTCTTCATTAGGGAGATAGTGAGGTTACATGGTATTCCTAGGAAGATTGTGTCAGACAGAGATACCAAGGTCACTTCCATGTTTTGGAAAGAGTTATATGTAGGTTTGGGTACATAGTTGGCCTTCTGTACAACTTATCACCTGCAGAAAGATGGATAGATAGAGAGGGTCAACAAGATTCTAGAGGACATATTGAGAATGTATGTTATGAATTAGTAGTGAAAGTGGGAAGAGTACCTTCCACTGGTAGAGTTTGCGTACAACAATGGGTATCAAGAGCCACTGAAGATGAGTCTATTTGAGGAACTTTATGGGCAGAGTTGTAATACTCCTATAAGTTGGAGTGATCCAGTGAACATGGTATTGAATGGGCTAGACATGTTGGAAGAGATGGAACATGAAATGCAGGTTATCAAGAAGAATCTAAAGGTAGCACAAGATGGGTAGAAGAGTTATGCAGATCATCACAGGGTGTTTAAGGAGTTTCAGGATGTGGAACAGGTTTACTTGCACATCAAGCCCAAGAAGAGCTCCTTAAGGATTGGATCATGTGCCAAGCTGGCACCTCGATATTGAGAACCTTTCAAGATTGTTGAGAGGATTAAACCAATAGCCTACCGACTTGCACTGCCTCCGACAGTGAAAATCCATGATGTTGTCCATGTGTCATTGCTTAAGAAGTATGTGAAATATGTTGATCACGTGATTGACTAGTTTGTATTACAAGTGGAACCTAGAGGATAATTCCAACCGGAACCTCAATGCATTTTGCATCAGAATATTCTCATGCTCCAAAATCAAGCAATCGAGCAAGTTAAAGTGCAGTGGAAGCACTTTGGGCCTGATGAAGCTACATGGGAGATGGATGATCATATGCAAGTTATGTATCCTTCTCTATTCACTTGTCGAGCAGATGTATTTTGGTATATGTTTTGATGGTGTGTTTCTGGTTATGTTCATGTATATGAATATGTATGTAAATACTACATCTAGATGTGTTATAAAGCTCTAATAAGTGGTATGGTGTTCATGGTATGTTGGTTATGTCTTCAGCAGTATGATATGATGTAAATTTTGTATCGCGCTGCATTATAAAGCTCCATTTTCAATATGTGTTTTGCTGATTTATAAATGTCATTGAATGCCAAGGACGATGTTCCCTCAAGGGGGAGGGGTTTGCAACATCCCTTGGTTAATTTCCAATGTAAATAAATAAAAATAAAACCAAGGTCATGGGACACGTATTCCAAGCTGAATGTTGGGGAAAAACATAGTGATGGGGATGATTAATTAATGGTTATGGAAATTGGGAAAGGCATTGGCAAAGGAAAATAGGCATTAATTGGCATTTTATTTATGAAATAATGGAAAATAATATAAAAGGAAGGTGAAAGGTCACATAATTGCATGTGAGGAAAATTGAAGGAAAATGAAGAAAATAAAGGCCTCAATGATAAAAAGGCTTCTAAGGATCAATTCACAACCTTTTTTTTCAGTTTTAGCTTGGAGCTCTCTATCTATTCTCTCTCTTTCTCATACTTTTGCACACTTAGAGAAATCTTGGAGTATGCTTGGAGCACTCTAGTTTTCGTTGGATTTGGTGAAAGAAGGCAAAGGAAAGCAGGAAAGCGTAAGGGGAAAACGAGATCAACAACTACAACAGGATTTCCTTGTAGGTATTGAGTTGCATGTGTGTTTTCCTTGCTAGTTTTGGCATGCATGGTATATGCATTTGGCTATTTGGTTATGATCTTTCCTTGGAATGGAGGATTGCCTGGATTGAGAGTCATTTTGCCTATCCTTTCCATTTCCTAGATAACTATGGTGTTGTGGAATTTTTCCATTATTATTTCTACTTGGTGCTCATGTTCCTTATGGTTATGAGTTGAGTCACTAGTTTCTAGAGCCGTTGGTTGGAACAAACGCTCTAGAGCCCTGGAACAACTCGGGTTAAGTTACTACTCGTAGAGCCTAGGTTGGACAAACATTCTTGAGCCCTTGGTGGGTTGAGTTACTTGTTAGGTTTAGTTACAGAGGAAAATTGATCTTGTCCTAAATATGAAGTTTTTTGTATATTAGTTTAAGGTACTAAGGCCGAAACAGTGAGACGTGGCACGTCATACAAGTTCACTCTACTGAACTAGTCTATAATTAGGCCACCATGGGAGATTTGTCATAACCCTTTCTTGGATAATCAAATTCTGATCAGACTTGTGGGGTTAGAAAGAGAACTTGGAGAGCTACCGCAAGAAGAAATTTCAGAACTTGTAGATATGAAATTACAGAGTTACAGTCGTTTCAATATCAAGATCCTAAAATCAAGAAAAATCGAGATGAGGAAGTTTGATGGCAAGGATCCAGTAAATTGGATACTACAGATGGAGAAATATTTTGATCTACATGGTGTACCACTATTATAAAAGGTATGTATTGCATCTTCATATTCAGAACAAGATCAATTTTTATGGTATAAAGGGATTTGTTCTCGTAAACCACTTGTTATGTGGTCAATTTTCATGGAGGAAATTATAGCACATTATGAAGATACAAAGAGCAACACCTTCTTTAGAGCAACAACACAACAAATAGAAGAAAAAAGAGCAAAAGGGCTTTGTTACAAATTGGAAAGCAAAATTATGGCGACAAGGAAGTCTACCCCTCACAACGATAAAGATGGAAGTGTTGTTTCTCCTAGCCTTCCCCAACCTACAAGGGTTACACCACAAAAATTGGAAGAAAAAAGAGAAAAAGGGCTTTGTTACAATTGTGATAACAAATACATTAAAGGTCATAAGTGTGCTGAGAAGAAATTATTTTACATTGATTGTAGAAAGGAGGAAGACAAGGATCAAGAAATGTCAAAAGAAGAGTATATACACGAGGAACCTGTTGGGTGTGGAGCCTGATTATCTTCTATATTCAAAAGTACTGCCACATTGGACCCCAGTTCAAAATGGGGGCGGCAACGC
>APFE030474710.1:146105-165519 GCA_000404065.3 Pinus taeda
TTCTAGGAGAATTATTAGAGTTAAATAAGATTGTTAATCTGAGATCTATAAGCAAACATAATATAAGCAATAGCCATTAAACATACGATAAGCATGAAACACCTAAATGACCAGTGCCTTAAAAACGTTGCTCTTTCAGAAATGAAAAGTTTTTTTATTTGTATTTCTTTTTTATGCTCAGAATGAAAACAGATGCTTTTAAATGAAAGAAGAAAATTTGTTTTAACTTTTCAAAATAGAAACTAAGCTAAGGGTTCCAGAAACTCCCACTTGAGTAAATCTTTTTTTTTTGGTGTCTAATGAGCTTGCTGGCTTGAACAACATGTGGGACCCTTGGTATCCTTGGAGGTGACTATTCCCGTCGAAGAAGTCCTCGCCCTCCAACAGAACTGGCAACCTGTCCCTTGAAAACACAGAAAACACTTGCAAACGAATTGTTAGTGCAAAGAGAGACTTGGCATATAGAGACCAAGTTGAGCTTGTCATTCAACCGAGAATGGACAAGCTACAACAAGTGTACAAAATATACCAAGCTCAGAAGAGATTTGAGATAGCTGCAAATCTCTCCTTCCTAGACAATAGTGCCTTCAGGCAAAATGAAAAACAACTAGATAGCAAATGAAAATCACATGAATATTAAACGACACAGGTGTACCTCATGTACCGAGGCATGCACCACAAGAGAAGCTGGTAACCCCAAAGACTTTTATTTATTAATATGAATGCTGAGTACAAAAATCCGGCAGAGTCTCCGCCCGCCCAATAGCTTGTTCTATATCTTACAACAAGAGCCCAAGGCTCATATAAATAGGAAAATGGGAGACAATCCCAAGGCAAATTCCAATGACAAATGGCAATCAGGTGAAGATCCCAATGAAGAAATGAAATGACAAGTGGCTTGATGACAATCCCAATGTGAAGATAACTGCTCTTGATTTCCACGTGGCTGCCTTTGAACTGCTGATTGACTGAAGATAACTGCTTGAAATATGCTGAGCTAACTGATGTAAACCGCTGTTCATAAACTTTGTTAAACGCTGACTTAGACAGCTGTATGAACTGCTGTAAACTGCTGTAATATTTACGTTAAAACTGTTGTTTGACTGCCAACAAACTGCTGTTCATGACCTGCATTAAACTGAGCTCGGCTACTTCCAAAATCTGCGTTAAACTGCTGCCTTTGGACTGCTGGAACTGCCCTTTTAAACTGCTGTTGACTTGGCTGTGAGTGGGCCAGCGTGTATACCTGTTGCTGCCCATGTAACTGGCTGGTTATATGCGTACGAATGCCCACTTAAACACCTGCGTTGAATGCTGGAATACACTGCCTACGTAGACTGCTGCCCACGTGTTGCTAAAAATTGACCTGCGTTGAATGCTTTTGCCAACGAATAATATGCTGGGACTGCCGTTGATTGGGCTGCCGTACGGACTGTTTAAATTGCTGAGTGAATCTGCGTTGAACTATTTGACTTGCCAACGTAACTATGCATATACCTTTGATAGTTGAGCGTATTAAAACTATGTTGACTGCCACTTAGATATGCTGACCGTTTGACTGACTTACGTACGGCTTGCGTACGGATCTTTTGTTTGTGCTTTTATTTGGTGGGTTGAGGTGAGGTGGGTCCCCTACCCACTCACTTATTTCTAATACATTCAACCTTATAATATTTTCACCTCAATAATTTAATCAAAGTGAACTTCAAAATTTCATGCTTTATGAACCTGTTGACTTTGACTTGACTTTGACTTTCTTTGACTTGAGTTGACTTTATGAAACTTTGACTTGAGGTGGACCCCACGCTGCTTGCCACATCACCCTTGATCATCTGCTTGACTTCCATGTCAAAATTTGACTTATTTTGACTTTGGAAATTTTTTTAAATTTTTCCAATTATTCATTTTTTTGAATTTTTTCTTCCTTTTTGCCACTGTCACTGGAAAAATTGCCTTTTGAGGGACTCTGAGTCATTTTTTGACCCCCAAAGTAGGCTCTAGGAGAATGCTGGGCCTCTGAGGATGAATTTTGACTGGTCATACACCCCAGGCATCTCCTAATGCCACTTATTTATGCCTTTATAAAAAAAAAATTAAAAAATCCCGTTTTGCGGGAAATTTTTAACTATTAAAAAATCCTACTTAGACCTAGCCAAATTCCATGAAACTTTACGTGTGATCTAGTATGGTAATATACATCGACCCTAGACACTAAGATGTGTCAGGGGCTCAATCTTCAAACCGTCACCTCGGCTTTGGGGTGTGCACAAGTGAAAAAATCCAGAGAATTATCCCCCTCTGAAAAAGAAAGGAAAAGAAGGGATAATTAACCGGATAAAAAAACACTCCAAGGTGTACTCGTTTGCTGATCGAGTCCCACATCCTAGGCCTGTTACAAATTCAAGAAACATCATACTAGCATCACTTATTACAATTCCCCGCAGGGTGTGGAATCTAGGTACAAAGAAGAAATGAGAAGATAGAAGAAGAGTTAAAAAACTCTGTTGACTGATGACATCTGATGGTACAAGTGTCCTCTAGATCATCCTTGGGCATGGAGTCGTCACATAATCGTCAGGTGCTACTCCAGCAGTCAACAGTACCCTACATGTAAGATGAGGCTGAAAATCTCTGCTTTAGGAAAAGGTTTTCCTAGGAATGTTTGGTGGTCCCATTTACTTTAAATGGAGTAGGTCTAGGCTCAGGGAGTTTTTGTAATATTTTGGTGTTGTTCCTCTTGAATATGATCTTGTTCATATGTTGTAATGATATTTTGAATTTGCATTACTATATTTTGCTGTATGCTGTGAAGAATTTTTGCCATGGAGATTTTTGAATACTGATAAACATGATTATTTTGAAATCAATAAAAGGGTTCCAAGGCTCACTGAGGGGAGAATACTGATGGGGCTGAGTCCACCAGAGAGGAAAGTTAAGGGGGCCTAACGGGGGATTGGTATATGTTTTATGATGGTGCCATGTCCTCTCCATAAACCTTCGTTCATGTGCTTGTCCTATTCCCAATGATTTTGCTAATTAAAATAAGATTCTAGTGAAACAAGTTAATTACCCGAAGTAATTGTTTCCTATACTCAATCTGACTTCCTACTTTGTAGTAACCAAATTCTACATTAAGGAAACTGAGAAAGGAGTGAAAGGAGAGTCCTCTTCATTCATTCATGCAAGCAAATTTGAATTAGGAGAGGGCAGCTTGAGAGAGAGGTAGTGTTAAAGAGTGCAACTAGGGGCTAATTCCCCATCCTAGAAGCGCCTCCTTTGATGGATCATCCCTCCATTGAATCACCCTTGATGGCATTCTTCTTCACCTCAAAATTTGGAATTTTTGCTCATTTATAAGTGCCTCATTTTCAAGTCGGCTTAGGTCTGCCCCTTCTCAAGTTGGCGCAGTGATGAATAGACATGTCTTTTCACCCCACGTCAACCACTACAAATATAACATATGCCCTCCTCATATTGGCACCTCATCACACACCACATTCTCCCTCTTCTGATTGGTTTGCACACATCTGAGGCAGCAGATTCTTCTCACAAGTGTGAAGGGTGGACTGGGCATCTTTGTTCTTCTGTGTTGACTTTGCTGCAGTGACCTTTGACCAGATTTGACCGAGGCTTATTTGGCACGTTTTGCTGCAATTTTTGTGGAGACATCTCTGTTTGGGCACGCTGCACATCCTGGCACAGAATCGAGGCTTTTGGTGAGGTTTGACTTGTGTTAACCGCAGATCTAACAGGTGTTTACTCTCTCCTTTGATCACTGATTTTTGGACTGTTTTGGCATTACTTTCATCAACTCTTGAGGTCGCGTTGACTGGGCTACTAGACCAAAATTTTGTAGGACGTTTGATTGGAGTTTGACCACTGTTAACTTCTTGTTTAGGGCAATTTGACTGCTGTTGACAGTGTTCAGAATCGCAGTTTGGCAGAGACAGATTTGGATCAGACTGGGTTGGTTATCTTTCTTTGGATAGTCAAAGTTTTAACTTTGACTTTGTCGTCATTGTACAAAATTGGATTTTCTCTCTCTGCTGAACATTTGATATTAATCAATAAGAAGGATTGGTTGGGTTTTCCCCGTTGTGGGGTTTTGCCTTGGCATCAGCCTAAATCTCTGTGTTCATTGTCTTGGCTTGCCTTTTTGTGCATATTATTATTGATGTTCTATCTACAATTACTGTCAATGGTGAATGCTAATTGATTGCTATTTGAAATCTGAAGTGAAATTATTATTGGGCTAATAAATTATTGAAGTAACTATTGCAAGCATAGAACATACCATAAAATTAACATGGTATTAGAGCCAAGGTGAAGACAAAGCCCAAGGAAGAAGTAAGCAATCACTATTGAAATACTTGTTTCTGTTGGACAGGGACTATTGGGACAGGTCTCCATGGCTGCTACCTCATATTTCAAGACTGAGGATAAGCTCAATGATAAGTCAGATTATCATGCCTGGAAGATGGCTCTTGATTTGACCTTGGAGGAACATGAAGTGTTGGATTATGTGCAAGGGAAAGTGGTGGAACTTCCTTCAAATGCACTTGTTGCTGCTAGAGCGAAGTATAGAAAATGTGAGGTCAAAGCTAAGAAAATCTTAGTTGACTCCATTCAAAAGCATTTAATCTCTTATATTTCTGATTTGGGAACTTCAAAGGAAATGTATGATAAACTGATTGGGATGTTTAAAGTCAACAATGCAAATCAAATCCTCTTTCTCAAGAACAAGTTGATGGATATCAAGATGGACAAAGGGGAGTCCATACAAGCTTACTTCATGAGAATAACTCAAGTAAAGAATGATTTGCTATCTATTGGAGAAGTTACTGTTGATAGGGAACTCACCCTCATTGCTCTTAGAGGTCTTTCAAGACTGTGGGAAACATTTGTCACCACCATTCTCAACAATGACATGATACCTGGTTTTGATGAACTATGGGCTAGATACACTCAAGAGGAAATGAGGATGATGGAAAGAGATAAGTCTTTCAATGGAAATGAACCTATTGCCTTCTCTACTCATGCTAAAAGGAGGAATGATGTTTGTCCATCCAATTTAAGAAAGCAGGGTCAAGGATCTGCCAGGCCAGGAGGTAACTTCTCAAATGAATTGTGATTTTGCATTAAGGCTGATCATAGATATATATATGGAGGGAGAGACTCTTGGGCTTTATCTCCCAGTGTCTCTTCATACTCTCTTTATTTTCTATTTACACTATTTTACACATATTCACCCAATCCCAATGATTAGGTGTCAACATTCCCCCTCCTTAATCTGAAGGGATGTTGGTGAGTCCAAGCATCGTTCTGAATCTTTCAAACTTTTCTCTTCCAAGCGCTTTGGTAAAGATGTCTGCAATTTGCTCATTTTTGGAACAATGCCGTAGATGGATTGTCTTGGTCTCAACATGATGTCAAATTAGATGGTATTTTGTATTGATGTGTTTCGTTCGATCATGGAACTTTGGGTTCTTGGCCAACTTTATTGTAGAAGTGTTGTCAATCATGAGTGGAGTTGAATACACTTTTTTCGCTTGCAAATCTTTTGAAATTTTCGTGAGCTACACAATTTCCTTTGTTGCTTCAACTGCTACCACATGTTCTGCCTCTATTGCGGAATCTGCTGGAACTAATTGTTTGCGTGACCTCCAGGAGATAGCTCCTGATCCAAGACTCATAGCATAATCTGAAGTAGATACCCCGGTTTCTATCTCCATCGAAGTCTGAATCAGAGTATCCAATCAAGTCGAAGTCGCCCACTTGTGTATACTTCAGTCCAAAGTCTTGAGTTCCTTTCAAGTACTTTATAAATCTTTTCGCAATAGACCAATGTCCCTCACAAGGATTTTGCATAAACTTGGAGAGGATTCCAACAACGAATGAAATGTTTGGTCTGTTAGTAGTCAGGTAGTTGAGACTTCCTACAAGCTGTCTATACTTTGTTGCATCCTCAAATTCTTTTCCTTCAATGGATGTGAGCTTTAAGTTCTGTTCCATTGGACTAGTCAAAGGATTGCATTCAACCATGCCAAACTTGTTCAACAAATCTCTAATGTACTTCTTCTGAGAGAGGAATATAAATTTCAGATGTTGAGTTACTTCAATACCAAGATAGTAGTGAACATACCCCAAATCTGTCATTTCAAAACCTTTCCTCAATTCCTTCTTTATGGATGCAACATAGCTCTCATTGTTCCCTGTCATCAAAAGAACATCTACATACACCACAAGATATACAACTGTTTTGCCAACTTTCTTGACAAACAAAGTTGCATCATCAAGACCATAATGTTTGAAGTTGAGTTTTAGAAGATGCTCAGTTAACTTCTTATATCAGGCCTACAGTGCTTGCATGAGGCCATACAAGGATTTCACAAGCTTGCACATTTTATGTTCTTGACCCTTCACAACAAATCCTTCTGGCTAGGACATAAAACCATTTTCTTTTAGATCTCCATTCAAGAAATCGATTTTTACATCCATTTGATGGACTTTCCAACAGTTTTGAGTTGCCAAGGCAAAGAGTGTCTGGATGGTAGCCCATTTCAGTGTGGGGGGCAAAAGTCTCCTCATAGTCGACCCCTTCCTTCTGTGCAAAACCTTTTGCCACAAGCTTGGCTTTGTGCTTGTCAAGTGAGCCATCAACTTTATACTTGTTTTTGTAGACCCACTTGTAGCCTATTGGTTTGGTTCCCAATGGAGGATCAATCAACTTCCAAGTGCCATTCTTTATCAAGGAATCACACTCTTTTTGCATTGCTTCTTTCCATCCATCACGAGAAGTGGCTTCTTTGAAGGAAATTGGTTCAAAGTCTGAAGACAAATTCAGTTCATAATCATAAGAAAAATCCATGTCAACTAGTGAATTAGAATCGTCTACATCACCTCCATATTGCCTGGTTGAATTTTTTGTTCCTGTCTTTCCAACCTCATCAGGATGAACACTTTCAAGTGTCTTTGCCAACCATTTTGGAGGACCTTTCTGAGATGGCCCAGGCTGCTCAGTTGACTGAGTTGGGGCTAAATCAAGATTGAGTCTGCCAATTCTGTCAATCACATCACTCAAAGCGTCATCAGTGGCTTGAGCTTCATGTGGGGGAGAGAGTGCTTCAGAAGAAAATTCCATAGATTGATCCAGTATAGGAATTCCCCCTTCAAGATGTGGAATCTCATTATCAAATTCTTGAAAGGACTTGGCATGTCCGAATCTATCCAAGCGATCAAGTTGTCGCTCAACAACATTGTCAGTCTTGGATGATTCAAGAAAGATCACATATCTAGACACTACAAACTTCTTATTAACTTCATCATAGAGACGATATGCTTTGGAGGTATTTGAATACATCAAGAAGGTACACTTACGACTCCTTGCACCAAGTTTGTTTATTTCTTCCTTATGTATCAAGGCATAACAGGTGGAACCAAAGACCCTGAGATGCTTTACCGAAGGAATGTGGCCATACCACATTTTATAAGGAGTCTTGTTTCTAATAGCATTAGATGGACACATATTCTTTACATACACAACGCATAGAACTGCATCGACCCAAAACATTAATTTAACATTCTTGAAAAACATCATGGAACGTACCATATTTAAGATTTTCCTGTTCATGCTTTCAACCACTCCATTCTATTGGGGATTATAAGGCACAATTGTTTGATGTTTGATCCCATGCTAGCGAAGATAGTTTTCAAATTCATTTGAAGTGTATTCTTCTCCATTGTTAGTGCGAATAGAGCCAATATGAGATTGCGCATAATTTTCAATCCATGCATGGAAGTTCTTGAATGTTTGAAAAGCATCATATTTGTTCTTCAGTAAATAAACCCAACACATTCTGGTTTAGTCATCAATAAATGTCATCATATATTATTTCCATTTGCAGAAGGAACATGCATTGGGCCACATAAGTCTGAATGAATAAGTTCAAGTTTTCTATGTGCTCTGGAATGTGAATCATGAAAAGATTGTTTGCTGTGCTTTCCTAAGATACAAACATCACATTGTTTAAGTTTCCTAGGAATTGTAGGCAAACCAGTAACACCACTTTTCTTCAACATACTTAGGCTGTCATAATTCAAGTGTCCAGATCTAGGATGCCATAAAAGACTCGATGGAAATGTACCTTCATCATAATGAGAACTGTATGAGAAGTTTTGTGCACGAGCAGAGGTACCTTGCAGCTTTAGAAGTCTTTCTTCTTCTATCCCCGTCATGACAAGTGAGCAATCTGATACTTTTCTGACCTCAACCTTGCCATCAAACATATGAATGGAGTGTCCTTGCTGGTGGATGTGGACCAAAGACAAGAAGTTTCTCCTAAGCTCCGGGAGATATAGAACATCATGCAGAAGAAAGTCTGGAAGACCAGGGAATTTGAGCTTGATTGTGCCAAACCTTGATGGCTTGAGTTTTGGCTTGCCTGCAAAGTATACTGCTCCATCAACATTATTAGTAAATTCTTCAAAAAAATCTATTCTAAAAGTCATGTGGTAAGTTGCCCCTAAATCAAGCGATCAATCATTTTTCCAAGAAGCAAGTGAAGCATTAAATAAGTCTTCAGTTACTCCAATATTACAATGTGCCACAACATAATGAGCGAATTCGGGTGCTTTACCTTTCCCTTTGTCATTGGTTTTACCTTTGGCTTCATTTCTTTCTTGTTCAATTCTGTCCCAAGGCAGCTTACATGTGGATGGCTTATATTTATCTCTATTGCAACGTGCAATGAAGATCAAACCTTTCTCCTTGGAACTGTCTGCCCCTCATGCCTCCAAAATTCCTTCTTCCTCTACCTCTTCGGCCACTTCTTCCTTTAGAAGAATCTTGTCCCTGATTCTTCTCTTTATGTGCAAGACACACAATTTCTTCAGAAGACTGAGGAGCTGTCTTCTTCCGGTAGAGTCCGAAGATTGTCCTACCATGACGTCCTTTTTACCTAATGATCCTCTCTTTTCCTATATATTTACCACCTAAATAAAGCCATATCCACTAGGTTTTGATGAAGGTATGTAATCATATGTCTTTTTGTTCATATTTAACTTTATACCCTATTGTTTTGTTAAAGTTTGCAATTGGCTACCGAATCAATCTGTTTTCGTAGCTAATCCAGGTTTCTGTAGCTGTCTCTATTGTTTACAAGGTTCCAGAGTTCCAGGTCAGCAGTGAAGGGTGCGGATGGATAGAGGATGGCTCCCTCGTGGATCCCTTCCTATTCCCTCAAAACTGTTCGTTAAGATAAGTGCAGGAGATCACAGTCAAACTCCAAGTCAACCGCCGGATTAATGTAAAACAGAATGAGTTCGATTGAAACCTTATCTTTTTGCTTTCGGAATAGCAAAACAAAGGTTTAGCAATATAAGTTTAGATAAGATAGAGATATTAGGATTGAATTACTCGTGCAGTTATGCCAGAAACCTGTTATAAAATTTATGGCCGCATTGTGATTTGAGTGCGTGCCGTACGATGTAATGTTGAATAGTTTGTGAATTTCGTTTGAATAGAATTGGTTTTTTGTGTATGCGTTGTGTTGATTGGAAGCTATGAACTGCTATCTGGAGGGACCCTACAAATAGTGACAGGTTTTAATCAATTGCAATATGGTTTCCTTTCATTCTTTAAATGCTCTATTTTGTGTGGAAATGCAACATAATGATTTCGTCAGCGAGTTGTTATTTGCATAAGTACTTTCATTTGCTTTATACCTAGTTTAGTATGTTATTTAATTTGCTTTATACCTGGCACAACATGGTTATTTCATTTGCTTATTATCTAGCATAGTTGAAGTGTGTTTAATTCATAATATAGATATTGCTTGGATTATTTTGTTTGAGCGAAAATTGAATGAGTAAAAGAGTGAGAGTTCTCTCCTAAACAATTGAGTTCAGACAATATTTCTTCATAGCTGATAGAATAAGTTTATTTTTACACTTAGTGAATTAGAAGCTGCAGCGTAAAGATTCAGGATCAAAAATCCCAAAACAATCTAATACAAGTAGGATCACTTTCATATCATCTGCAAACTAATTAGATAGAGATTAACTCTTAGGAAACTTAGCCAACATTTTTAAGAATTACGACACTAATATAATTGCAAACACCAACTCCATATCCATTCTAAGTTTAGATTCTAATAAATACATAATGACCTAATGAATAACTTCTAAGCACATATTGTGCACCTGTACTTCATCAGTCTACCCACCCTGGTTGACAATTTATGATTGACAATTCAAAGACATTGAATTGACCAAACATTTTGGCGCCATTGCCGGGGGAGTACGAATAAAAGTTAAAAAAAAATCGATATATGATATGCGTAGGGATAGAGACTCTAGAGGTAGATTTGTAGGGAGAGGAAGAAGTTTACTTCCCACAAATCCACTCACTTCACCTAGACCTTGAGAATCCACACCGCCTACTCAAACCTGAATTCCTTTTAGAGGTCGACAAAGGCTTCCTGAAATTTCAAGAGCAGAAATCCAATCCAGGACTTCACCTACTTGTTCCACTGAAGCTGTAATTGAGGAAGAGCCTACATCCCCAACTATAGGAGTAATCTTTTTATCCTCCACTAGTGAGAAAATTTTGGGAGAAAAATTAGAAGTTCCTAGTGAAGAATAGGAATTGGAAACTTATTTTGAGCAACCATTGATAGATGAACCAAAAAGATTAGAAGAACACTATATTAGCTCCGACGAATCTATCATCGCTGAAGAAGGGGAAGAGAAAGTACACAATGTCCATGGTGAAGAAGATAGGATTGAAGGAAGAGGAAGAGGAAGAGGTAGAGGTAGAGGAGGGGGTAGAGGTAGAGGAAATCAAGATCCATCGGGATTCCTTATTCTTGATGAAGACACAACCCTCACAATGAAAAATATATCACCCTCTATTCTTCGTAATTTCCACAGAAAAAGAAACGAAGATCCGAAGACATTTCTCTTCGAATTTGAAGTATTATGCAGATCATATGACTATTTGCATGATACTCAAAAGTTAAAATTGTTCTTTGCCACATTAAAAGATTCAACATTAAAATGGTTCATGAGTCTAGGAGTGCATTCTATAACAACATGGGGACAAATGAAAGAGGCTTTCTTAGACAAATACATAGATTATTGTATGCTTAATAACCTTAAAGATGAAGGCTTCAAAATGACACAAAAAGAAGATGAAAATCTTGAAGACTTGGTAGAAAGGTTTGTTTATGTTATATATCTAGGGGGGGTAATATGGGGTACAAAGGGAGGTACCCAAGGTAATAATGTAATAATGGGATGGGCCATAGTAATAAATAAGGTGGTTAACCCAAATCATGTAAGGGACCACAAGTAGTTAGTAATAATGTAATGGGCCCATGGTATTAGTGGATGGTATGAGGGAACCATGGTAATGATCCATGGTATTGCATGTATGATGCCTATATAGAGGCTACAGACTCCACATGGAGGATGTCAAGGAATTGTCAAGGATTATTTTATGTACAGGCATATGGCTTGTGGAGTGTTCTCCTTCCTTAAGGAGTGAAAGTATGGTGTTGCCCTACCTTAAGGGTTTGATATCAATAAAGAATCATTTTTATATTCAGATCTTAGTATTTCTTGGGTTTATTTATATTCTCATATATTTTTATATCAGATCTATAATAAGTGGTATCAGAGCGCAAGTGGTATCAAAACCCTTGAGGCAGGGCAACACCATACATTCACTCCTTAAGGAAGGAGAACATTCCACAAGCCATATGCCTGTTCATACAATATTCCTTGACACACCTTGACATCTCTCCATGTGGAGTCTCTAGCCTCTATATAGGCCTCATATATGCAATACCATGGATCATTACCATGGTTCCCTCATACCATCCACTAATACCATGGGCCCATTACATTATTACTAACTACTTGTGGTCCCTTACATGATATGGGTTAACCACCTTATTTATTACTATGGGCCATCCCATTATTACATTATTACCTTGGGTACCTCCCTTGGTACCCCATATTACCCCCCCTAGGTATATAACATTCCACCCCCTTAGCATATTTCGTCCCCGAAACATGGGAAGAACACAAATAATAAGATATATTCAAAAGAGTAGTCCACTGGTACCATGCACGTGCATTTAGCCATCCAAGAGAAAGGTGAACACTCGAGCTCGCTGGTGCCTCGCTCGCTTGATATGGAAGTTGACCGTGGCAGCTCTTCTATGTTGATGTGTAGTAGGTGGATCTTCGCTCCTCGCTATCCGTCATATGGGGGTTGTGACTACTTGGTTTCCATCTTGATGGTTGTCTTGCGGGGTGATGTGGGTAATGATATGTTGAAGTTTTAACCCACGGTGTCTTTTTCTTTAATTCACCCTGATGTGGTGGCTGTTGTGATGCCTTTTTTCCAATATGACTTCAACCACTGAGCCCTCATCTGATGTACCTGTAACTTTTTCTACTTCAGCCTCTGTTTGTGTTTGATTGTCGATCATTAAAGGCTCATCATCTGATATGTCAGTCCCTGGAACATCTTCTGCTTCAGCCTCCGTGTACTCTACCTGTTTATTGATGGAAATATCCTGTAATGTAATTTTCTTCTTTTTATACCAGAGCTTCAGGAATTTCTTCTACACATTAATATTGATAGTACCTGCAGATTCCATCCAAGGATATCCCAAAACAACATCCATATTATTCCTCTCTGAAGTATAAAAATCACCATGCAACACATACTTATCCATAGAAAGCTTCAAATCCTTATAAAGTTGAACATCCGCATCATCAACTTGTGTGTTTTCAATGTGTTTTGTTGGAACGTGCAATTTTTTTGCCAAGTTAACATTGATAAAATTATGCTTGCAATTAGGATTTATAGAAACAATGATCTTCTCATTCTGAATCGATCCATGAACTTGCAGTAAGGAGACACCCATAGCAAATAACCCCTTATGTGTCTCACCCTCCTTTTTTCTAGCCCGAGACCATTTGTCCAAAAAGAGTTTTTCAAATTCTGCATCTGAAAGTTTGGTCAACTGCTTGTGGTCAAATGATAACCACCATTTTTTAGCCTCATCTCTCATATTAAGCACTATTGGAATATTCCAAATTGTGCCATGTGTGGATTTGTATCTCTGTATAAATTCTTCAATAGTAGGACCATCATCTTTCCCTGTAAAATATAGCATCTCCATGAAGAGGGTTTGAGAAAAAATCACTTACTTGGCGAAAATTTGAAATTGTTACAGTTTAGTCAATATTGCTCAGAATCCCTATTATGACCTGTTTTTGGAAATGGAACAACCATTCTGCATCTGCCCATGTGATAGAAATTCTGATCCAGGCACTAGAATTTAAGATCTGCGCTGCAACTCTCCCGCCGTCACCAAAATTTCTGCAAAAAAGAGCTGATTTTAAATTAGCGATATTTCCCTCATCCGGGCTCCGATTCAACTGAATTGTTTTTTGAAATTGGGTATTTTTTCACAAAAAATCCAGATCTACAAATAGATTTTGCAGATCTTGCACCAGAATGTCCAGATCTGCGCCGCAAACTCGCTGCCCTGAAAAATTATCTGCAACCCCACTGATTTTTAAATCAACGATATCTCCTTCATGTGGACTCCAATTCAGCTGATTTTTTTTTTTGAAATTGGCTATTTTTTCACAAAAAATCCAGATCTACAATCAAATTTTGTAGATCTTGCACCAGGACGTCCAGATCTGCGCCGCAAACTCGCTGCCCTGAAAAATTATCTGCAACCCCATTGATTTTTAAATCAGCAATATCTCCTTCATCCGGACTCCGATTCAGCTGATTTTTTTTTTTTGAAATCGGTTATTTTTTCACAAAGAATCCAGATCTACAATCAGATTTTGTATATCTTGCACCAAAACGTACAGATCTGATCTATAAACTCGACGCCCCCGAAATCCTGCAAAAAATAAAAAAAATTCTCCACTTTTTTGCCCAAGAAAGTGCTCTGATACCAATTGTTATAGATCTAACCCAGAAACATAACAAAATATAAATAAACCCAAGAATAACAAGATTGAAATAGATATAAATGATTCACTTTATTAATATCAAAACCCTTGAGGTAGGGCAACACCATACATTCACTCCTTAAGGAAGGAGAACACTCCACAGGCCATATGCCTGTTCATACAATATTCTTTGACAATTCCTTTACATCCTCCATGTGGAGTCTCTAATCTCTATATAGGCCTCATACATGCAATACCATGGATCATTACCATGGTTCCCTCATACCATCCACTAATACCATGGGCCCATTACATTATTACTAACTACTTGTGGTCCCTTACATGATATGGGTTAACCACCTTATTTATTACTATGGCCCATCCCATTATTACATTATTACCTTGGGTACCTCCTTTTGTACCCCATATTACCCCCCTAGGTATATAACAGTTTACAATGTTAAGAGAGCAAAAATGGATAATTTGGATGAAGAAATCTTAAAAGCTCTGTTACTCAGAGCTATTAAAGATGAATGGATCGATCTCCTTAACCTAACTGGGAAGTGAGATATTTCCCAACTACCATTCGCAAATATTAGTGATTTATGTGTACATATCTCAAGGGGTAAAGCACTAGTTAGAAGGAGTCCTAGAGACCCTCTCTTGTCAAGAATTAACGAATCTGCAGCGGGGATAGTCAGCAGGGCATAAATAGGAAATTTGCTAGACACCTTCAAAACAGATATTTTAGGGAGCCTAAGTGAGCAGATAGACACCCTTAAAATACAAAACAAGCAAAATTCCGAAAATGCTGCATTATCTATCTTCTGTCCCAAATGTCAGAACAAACATGCTCTAAGAGAGTGTCCCTTAGACTCAAAAGCCATAGAAACCTATGTCATATGTGCAGATAATCATGATACGAAGGAATATCCATCCTTACCAGGTATTAAGGCCGTATTCAATGATGAAGGAATCTCAGAACCAGTAGACCCTCTCTACTTTATAGCAAAAAGACCATGGCAAAATCCCCAACCAAATCAATCACAAGGATTTAGACCACAACAATTTGCCCAGTGTTCACAAAATAATTGGAATTCATCCTGGCAGCCTTGGGCTGTACCACAATCACAACCTTGGAGTCAAGGATGGAAAAATCTTTATGGCGCCTATGCTCAATATCAACAGTACTCACCATATTACCTTCCACCACAATTCTTACCCCCATCTAATCAAATTCCTCAAGCTAATCAATTGCCACAAGTTCCAGTTCAGAATCAAAACCCACAACTTTCCCTACCATTTCCACAAAAATCAAATCAACTATCCGCTCAACCACTTCAGAATCCTAATAAAAAAAGACCACAACAACTAGTGTACAACATAGAGGGTCAGAATCTTCAAACTTATGTAATAGCTCCACTAGACTTAAACAATGTCCAATTAAGGTCTGGAAGAGTATTACCAAGAAAACCTCCTGTTGTCATTCAAGAAACAAGATATGATCTTCAAAAACAAAAAAATCGATCAGAAGAAGGGGAAACTTCTTTCCCTCAAAAAGAAAATAAACAAGCAAAAGAAATTCCAATAAATACTCATATCATAGAACAACCCTCCATATCAGTTAAACCACCTTTCCCAGAAAGGTTGAAAATCGATGGAGTAGAGAAACAAATTGTCTTGCCTGATTACAATATGATGGATGAATTGAGAAATGTTTGTATTAAGATTCCCTTATTACAAGCCATAAAATAAATACCAATTTTTGTAAAAACAATTAAGGAATTAAGTACGCAAAGATCAGGGAGAAGGAGAAAACATATAAAAGAATTCAGTTAGTCGGAAAAATTGCAGACATTATGATGGGAATTTGACAATTCAAAAATATTTAGATCTAGGAAGCCCCATTGTAAAAATTCACATTAATGGAACTGAAATACCAAACACATTAATTGATCTACGCGCAGCCATAAACATAATGAGTAAACAAGTTATGGACACACTTAGGCTTCCTAACCTTCAGTACACACCAACCTTGTTGTAATTAGCAGATAGGTTTGTTATTAAACTAGATGGTGTGTTGGAAGATGTTTGTGTATCCTTAGATTCTTAGGAATACCTTGTTGATTTCATGGTCTTAACACCCAAAAATAATTTAGGAGGACATCCATAAATTCTAGGAAGGCCTTGGTTGGCTACAACTGATGCTTTCATCGGCTGTAGATTAGGCGATATGTTTATCTTAGATGGAAATTCCACAAATAAATTTACATTATATCCCCCTGCAAGAACAACAATAGATACATAAACTGAAGAATGGATAGAAGATGAAGAAAATATAAAATCTATTTTCGCTACGGAACAAGTAAAGGAGGAAGACCAACTTTTAAATTTAATGGAAAAAAATGAATCTTCCTCACATTATGATCGTAATCGAAATGAGTATCTCTCATCTAAACAAGTATCATTGCTCTCCATGGAAAAATTTGGGAATTCCTTGATAGAAATCTATCCAGGAAAAACCTTGAATGTCAATGAAAGCCTAGAAGAAGTGCAAAAGAATCAATTGATAGAAATTTTACAGAAACATTCTTCTGCTTTTGCATGGGAATACACTGACATGACAGGGATTGATCCTAAAACTTGCATACATCATATCTACATTGAACAAAATGCAAGACCAGTTAGACAACCTCAGTGAAGAATGAACCCAAACCTAAAAGAAATTGTTAAGGAAGAATTGTAGAAACTATTAAATGTAAATTTCATCTATTCAATATCCGACAGTCAGTGTGTTTCACCCCTAGTAATTGTTCCTAAAAAGAATGGAAAATGAAGAGTATGCATCGATTATAGGGAATTAAACAAAGCAACATTAAAAAACCACTTTCCGTTATCTTTCATAGACCAGGTCTTAGACACTTTAGCAGGAAAAAAATATTTTTCCTTCTTGGACGGGTTCGGTGGATATAACTAGATTCAGGTAGCCCTTGAAGATCAAGATAAAACCACGTTCACTTGTCCATGGGGAACTTATGCTTACTGAGTAATTCCCTTTGGATTATGTAATGCTCCAACAACATTCCAAAGAGCAGTCATCGACATTTTCTCTGACCTCATTCATGATTGCGTGGAAGTGTACATGGATGATTTCACAGTCTATGGGGATTCTTTCAATGAAGCACTGGAAAATTTAGAAAAAGTCTTAATAAGATGTAAAGAAACAAATCTCTCACTAAGCCATGAAAAATGCTTATTGTTGTTTAACAAAGGAATTGTTTTAGGTCATCATATTTCAGGAATTGTTTTAGGTCATCATATTTCAGGAGATGGAATCAAAGTAGACTCATCTAAAGTTGAAATCATTTCTAAGTTATCAGTGCCAAGTTGTCAAAAGGATGTTAGAAGTTTTCTCGGTTTTACTGGATACTATAGAAGATTTATAGAAAAGTTCACAAAAATTGCATCCCCACTCTTTAAACTACTCACCAAACACTGTGAATTCAGTTGGGATTCCGAATGTCAAGCTGCCTTTGAAACTTTGAAAAAGAGAATTTCTGAAGCACCCATCTTAAAAGGACCTAACTGGAAATTGTCTTTCCATATCTCAACAGATGCTTCAGATTCAGCCTTAGGAGCTGAGTTAGGACAAAAATATTTTACTCCTTATGCAATCTATTATACTAGTAAAAATTTAACTCCTACAAAGTTAAATTATACTGTAACTGAAAATGAGTTTTTAGCTGTAGTTCATGCCATTAACAAATTCAGACATTATATAACTGGCTATGAAACCTTTGTTCACACATACCATTATGCCATTAGATACTTAATGAATAAACGAGTCACCAATGGAAGAATAACTATATGGCTCCTACATTTACAAGAATTCAACATAACCATTCTAGATAGGCTAGGAAAACAGAACACAATTGCCGATTTTCTATCTAGGATACAGAATGAATAATGATCAACTAATAGAAGTCAAATTTCCCGATGAATATCTTTTTGCAGTATCTACTAAATCACCTTGGTATGCAGATATTGCTAACTATTTGGCCACAGGAAAATTGCCGTTTCATTTATCTCTTAGAGAGAAGAGAAGAGTAGTCCATAATAACACATCTTATTCATGGATAAATGAAGAATTAGACAGGACCAGATCTCATCATCAGAAGATGTGTTCGAGAAGACGAAATACCAAAAATACTTAAGGCTTGTCAGGATCAGCCATGTGGAGGACATTTTTCTGACAGAAGAACTGCTTACAAAATCTTGCTTTTAGGATATTATTGGTCTTCCATTTTCAGGGATACCAAGGAATATGTTAAAAGATGCAATATTTGTCAGAGAATGGGCAAACCTACTCTTTCAAATGAAATGCCACTGCAACCACAGATACTTATCGAACCATTTGAAAAATGGGCTCTAGATTTTGTTGGACCTATCAGCCAACCTTCAAAGCAAAAGAAGTATATTCTGGTATGTACTGATTATGTCACTAAATGGGTAGAGGCTAAAGCACTTCCTTTTGTTACTGAAAATGTTGTAGTTTCATTTCTTTTTGAGGATATTTTTATTCGTTTTGGTGTTCCAAGAGAAATTGTAACAGATCAAGGAACACAGTTCACATCCAGACTAGTGCAGAAGCTTGTGGATCAATACAAGATAAAACATCGGAAGTCCAGTCCATACCATCCACAAGCCAATGGACAAGTTGAGTCCACAAATAAGGTGATTGAAGCTATCCTTACCAAGATTATACTTCTACATAGGAAGCACTGGGTGGAAAAGCTTCCAGAAGCCTTATGGGCCTACAGAACTACATGGAGGAATACTACAGGGCATACTCCCTATGAACTTGTTTATGGGAAGCAGGTCTTACTGCCAATAGAGTTCCAGATCCAGACCTATAAGACAGTAGTCTAGTTAGATCTAGACTTGTCAGAAGCATAGAAGCAAAGGATGACACAACTGAACGAGCTTGATGAAATCAGACAAGAAGCCTTCCAGAGAACTAGCCTAGTTTAACAACAGAGGTCAAGATGGCATGATAAGTACATTAAAGAAAGGAAATTTCATTCAGGAGACTGGGCATTGCTCTTTGATTCAAAATTCAAAAATTTTCAAGGAAAATTCCAAACCCATTGGCTTGGACTTTATGAAGTTGAAAATGTCTTTGACAATGGTGCAGTTAGAATTAGGACTATTGATGAAGAGAAAACTCCTCTATTAGTAAATGGAAATTGACTCAAGCTTTACCAGAAACCATTAACAAAAGAGGAATTTGTTAAAATGTTTCAAGATAATTCAGAACTGAAGATGGTCAAGAAGAATTCTTCTTCTTTTCCACCTTAGAAATTTTTACTTAGTTTGCTCTTAATAAAATAATAATAAATAAATTATATGTATATATTTGCATATA
>APFE030474710.1:165529-182613 GCA_000404065.3 Pinus taeda
ATGTATATATTTGCATATATATATATATATAATTGTATAAACATGAAAACCAACATGTTGGCATGTTTATACAAAAAATTTAAAGTGAAAACCAATTTGTTGGCATTTCAAAAAAAATAATAAAGTTCATCTATGAAAGCCTTCTTTCTCTTAGCTGCAGAATCAACAACTTTCCGCAGCTTGGACAAGTTTCCGCAGCTAAGACAAGTTTCTGCACCTTAATAAATTTTTGAAGTCTTCAAAGATACTTGGTGATTTGGATTAAAGGACAGTTGACAACAAAGTACTTGTAGGAGATCAAAGGACAAAAAATAAGGTTAGCAAAAGAAGATCAAAAGTACATGATGCTTTAATTTAACAATAGGGAAGGTTATATAGCATATATGATTAAGAAGATATAGTACTAAAATGAAATCATTATAACCTAAGGGTAATGATTGCCTAACAAAATATCATATGCCACCACTTAAAAAGTCATGTCACGAGCTTATTCCAAATTTACTGAAGTAAGTACAAAATCATAAGTTTAAATGCGCCTAACGGTCGAATTCATCCCTATAATCCTTATGACAATCTATTCGTTCTTCCCTATTCTTACACTCCTTTGAACTTTCATAGCCACTCCATCTTTCCGCCATCTAGCAAACCCTACCAGCTCCATTTTCTTGTCAAGGTAGCCAATATTTGAGGCAAAGCATCCTTCGGAATGGGGATAATTGTTCAAACTGAGCCAGCAGGGAAGTGATTCTTAGGGGTACCCACAAACTAGGGAGCTGTTGCAAAGTAGATAATGGCTGCAGTTCATTGAAAAATTTAACGACTTCCACAAGGAAGTAACCAAGACATTTGCGCACTCATTCGATGGAATTGAAGCCGAAATTGGGGACATTAAACTCACAATAACAGAGTCTATGATCACTGAGGCTACCGGGCTGCCAAGGAATGGAGAAAAATGGTTTAAAAACAGGGGGATTGATAGGGAAGATTGGAAGGTCTTCCTCAAGAATCTAAACATGGACACTACGGTCTACAAGAAAGGTATTCCCAACACTGCTCTTAAAAACAAATGGAGAAACTTATTACTTGTGCTTCAGAAGTTTGCCACTTGTGAGGGTAGGTTTGGGCAAATGTATTTTTATTATGTTAGGATGATGATGCATTTCCTTGAAGACCACCAGATGAACCTTCCCTACTTCCTCTTAAGTAGCCTCAAGAAAATGTCTACAAATGTTCATAAGAAAATTCAGTATATAGAAAACACCATGTATCATCATGGCCTAATAAAAATATTGGTCGAATTTCATCTCCAAAGTATAAGGGATAATTGGGAGAGTTTCCTAGTGAGGAACCACTTTGAAGAAAAATCCCCAGAAAAAGAAAGTAGCAGCAGGGCCCTCAGAGGAAGGAAGAGAACCATAGAGGTGATAAAGGAGCAAACACCTCAGACTCAGATAGAATTGTCAGAACAAGAGCCGCCTATAGTAAATATTTTGCAGAAAATGAAGAGGGGAAACCTTAGAAGAAAGAAATCCAGCCCAAGTAAAGAAGAATTCTCACAAACTAGGACCCCTCGTCTAGAAGAAAAATCAACGAATAAAAGGAGGAAAGTACAGAAAATACAAACCCTAGGATTGAGGAGGAGCACAAGGTTGAGCACGATCCCACAAACAACCCCAAAAACTATAGAATACATTAATCTTGAGGAAAATGAGCCAAATGAAAAGGAGCCAACTGAAAATGAGCCAACAGAGAATACTCCAACAGAGAATGAGCCAACAGAGAACGAGCAAATAGGGGATGGGCCAAATGAAAGCCCTGGAAATTCTCCAAAAGGTTCACCAAGATCATCACCAAGAGTATCACCACAACCTTACAACTCACCTCTAAGAAGCACAGTGCATAGTCCGGGTATTGATCCTGCTCAGCAGGAAATATATGATTATATAGAGTCATTGGAAACAAAAGGGACAACAACAAAGGAAACAATTCAGAGCCCTAGAGAAGGGAGCAATCAGGTAAATGAATAATCAGCCTCAAACATCTTAAAGCAAGAGATCTTTGAACTAGAAACATTGAACCGGTATCTCAAAAATGAGAATCAAGCATTGAAGACATAGAGTGACATCCAGATTGCAAAGAGTGATAATCTGATCCTTCATCTAAGCTTGTGGTATAAGAAAAAAAAAGCTGAAGAAGGAAAACAAAATTATGCAGAGAGAGATTATCAGTTTAAAGTACAAAATTCTCATGAGAAAGCCTAGAATGCCAATCACTGCCAAAAAGAAGAAAATAGTGAAACATGGAGATGATAAGCAAGAAGCATAAGTGACTGACAAGGAAGAAGTGTACGAGGACATACAAAATCTCTAGACTGTGGGAATGTAGAGTCCGAAGATTGTCCTACCATGAAATCCTTTTTTCCTAATGATCCTCTCTTTTCCTATATATTTACTAACTAAATAAAGCCATATCCACCAGGTTTTGATGAAGGTATGCAATCATATGTCTTCTTGTTCATATTTAACTTTATACCCTATTGTTTTGTTAAAGTTTGTAATTGGCTACCGAATCAGTTTGTTTCCGCAGCGAATACAGGTTTTTGTAGCTGTCTCCATTGTTTGCAAGGCTCCAGAGTTCTAGGTCAGTAGTGAAGGGTGCGGATGGATAGAGGATGGCTCCCTCATGGATCCCTTCCTATCCCCTCAAAACTGTTCATTAAGATAAGCGCAGGAGATCACGGTTAAACTCCAAGTCAACCGTCGGATTAATGCAGAACAAAATCCGAGTTCGATTGAAACCTTATCGTTTTGCTTTCGAAATAGAAAAACGAAGGTTTAGCAATATAAGTTTAGATAAGATAGAGATATTAGGCTTGAATTTCTCGTGCAGTTATACTAGAAACTTGTTATAAAACTTATGGCCACACTGTGATTTGAGTCCGCGCCGGATGATGTAATTTTGAACAGTTTGTGAATTCCGTTTGAATATAATTGGTTTTGTGTGTATGCGTTGTGTTGATTGGAAGCTATGAACTGCTATGTGGGGGGACCCTACAAACAGTGACATGTTTTAATCAATTGCAATACGATTTCCTTTCATTCTTCAAATGCTCTGTTTTGTGTGAAAATGTAGCATAATGATTTCGCCAACGAGTTGTTATTTGCATAAGTACTTTCATTTGCTTTATACCTAGTTTAGTTTGTTATTTAATCTGTTTATACCTGGTACAACATGGTTATTTCATTTGCTTATTATCTAGCATAGTTGAAGTATGTTTAATTCATAATATAGATATTGCTTGGATTATTTTGTTTGAGCGAAAATTAAATAAGTAAAAGAGTGAGAATTATCTCCTAAACAATCGAGTTCAGACAATATTTCTTCATAGTTGATAGAATAAGTTTATTTTTGCACTTAGTGAATTAGAAGCTGCAACATAAAGATTCAGGATCAAAAATCCCAAAACAATCTAATACAAGTAGGATCACTCTCATATCATCTGCAAACTAATTAGATAGAGATTAATTCCCAGGAAACTTAGCCAACATTTTTAAGAATTATAACACTAATATAATTGACAAACACCACCTCCATATCCATCCTAAGTTTAAATCTAACAAATACATAACAACGTAATGAATAACTTCTAAGCACATATTGTGCACCTGTACTTCATCAGTCTACACATCTTGGTTGACAATTTATGATTGACAATTCAAAGACATTGAATTGACCAAACATTTCCCAAAAGCTCTCTCTCTCAGCAAACTTCTTCTCAAGGGAGTCAAAGGTAATCTCCTTGAGGTTTCCACTTGCTTACAATGACGCAAGATAATTTGAATAAGTGGGTTATAGTGCCTTGACATAAGCTATGAGAGGAATGTCTATTTGAACACCACTAGTTTTTATACCATGTGTAATGGATCTTACTTTTGATGCTAAAGCAAGAGGATCATCATTTTTAAATTCAAGACTGAATAATTTAATCATCAATTGGACAACTTCAAGTTCAGAGTGTGAGTCATATAGTTCCTTCAACTTTTGTAAGGCTTCAAAAGCACTTGAAAATGGTGAAATATGGCAACTCACCTCTTCATTTACAGATGTTGCAATCAAGGCATAGGCCTTGCTGTTCTTATTTTCCCAAATGTCAATCTCCTTATTTGAGACGGGTTTTGCAGGTTCATTATCTCCTTCTCCTACACAAAATCCTTTCCACAGCTCATTGAAAATGAGTGTTTTATCTTCCGTGACCATTTAGGATATTTATCTTCTCCAAAGAAAACTACTCCAACAATTGATATCAATGAATGCATTGTATACTGTGTAATAAGTACTCTGCTGTCAGTATATAAAAAATATTTGCATTTATGGTGGTAAAAATACAATTTTGATATATATAGCAGAGGTATATTTGGGGAAGGTGGTATATGGGGGAGGGAGTACATGGGGGAGTGTATTTGTATTAAGAGCGGCAGTATATGTATTATGTAATGGCGCAATGCTATATGTATTATAACGTTGATTATGTAGGAGCACACCAACATTAATTATGTAGGAGCAAGTCAACATTAATTATGCAACAGGCAGACATGACGCTGCGCTAGTATGACTGTGGGAGGTGTGATGCTGCGGGGAGGAGGAGGTGGTGTTGTTTCGTTGCACAGTTAGGAGGAGGCGGTGTTGTTTCGTTACACAGTTATGAGGAGGCGGTGTTGTTCGGCTAGTAGCAGTGATATATTCATCGTAATATCATATGGTGGTATCGCACAGAGATACGACCAAGAAGGAAGACTGTTGGTTGACCAACGTATGGTGGTATGGGAAGGAGGCAACCGGTGTGGGATTAAACGTAAACCAACTAACCATGGAGTAGTAGTATGGCGTAGTGTTAACGGTGATACATACACGGGTTTTGGTGGAGCCACGATGGGTGGTTTCAAATGAGTGATGGTAAGGTGTGAGATTGTTCGACTATAGTATGGTCCGGTGGAGCGAAGAGGGATGCATGAAAATAGGAGGACCGATGGTATGGGTGAGGTTGTTTGGCGCAACCATTCAACGTAATATATAACATTGTTAATATAACACAACGTTCAACACATATATATCACAAAACTCATTGTAATATCACCATCCAGTAACACAGTCGATGCCACAATTATAAAAAAATCGACATACCACATATCAGTACGCCATTCGTGCAACTTGGAGGAGGCTCACCACACCACAACACTTCCAGGCAACACATATTCAATCCTCCAACAACCTCCAACAACACAAATTTTGGTGTAGATTAACGCTTAACGTAGAGATTGGAGCAATGACAGAGGTGTCAGTTTTGGAAAATAAGCAGAACATAAGTAGGAGGGAGTTACAAGGGTAGAGAGGGAAACAAAAAATGGAGCTGGCTTTGATACCATGTCAGGCTAGGAGGTATTTCCTCAAATGAATTGTGATTTTGTGTTAAGGCTGATCATAGATATATACATGGAGGAAGAGACTCTTGGGCTTCATCTCCTAGTGTCTCTTCATGTTCTAGCTCTTCTTATTTTCTATTTACACTATTTTACACATATTCACCCAATTCCAATGATTAGGTGTCAATAGGATCTAAGAAGGGATTCAAAGGAAAGGCAAAGGAAGATACTACAATTGCGACAAGTTTGGCCACTATGCTAGAGTTTGTCCTAACAAGAAAAATCCTCTAAAGGACAACAACAATCATCAAAGAAACAACATGTTTAACAACAAAGAAAAAGAAATGCTCCTGTTGCTCGAGAAGGAAATAATTGAGCTCCCAAGAGAACAAGAAATGTTAGGTATGATGAAAATAATGTTTTTGAAAAACAAGATGAGTATTCTATTATTTCTGCTTTATCTACTGCCTCTCCTCCGGATAGCTTGGATCATTGGTTAATTGATAGTGGAGCCTTAAGGCACTTCATTGGATGTAAGGAGGTTCTCTCAAATTTAGTTGAGAGGAAGACTTATCTAAATGTTATTCTTGGAGATAATGCAACCCACCCCATGAAAGGGATAGCTATTGTTACTATTCACTTGAACTATGGTTAGACCATACATCTTCAAGATGTTCTGTATGTGCCCAATTTGAAGAAGAATTTGGTGTCTATTTCTGCGATGGAATATAAAGGCTTCAAGGTAGCTTTCATTGATGGAAAGGTACGTGCATCGAATAAGAACTTTAAAGATGATTTTCCTCTTAGGTTTAGGGTTGATGGTCTTTATCATGTTGGTAGAATTCCCTTGGGAGCATTCGTAAATGATACCTCTATTCAGTGTGAGCTATGACATCAGAGATTTTCTCACTTACATTTCAAAGCCTTACCTAGCGTTAGGCAAATGGTTACATGGATGCCCAAGTTTCATATGAATCATGAAGGAGTTTGTCAAGGTTGTGCAGCGGGAAAACATACAAAGGGAACATTCCCTTCTAGTAAATGTAAGACATCTGATATTCTTCAATTGGTCCATTCTGACATGGCTGGTCGTTTTCCTGTGACTTCATTGGGAGGATACTTATACTACGTAATATTTGTGTATGACTTCTCTCACAAGACTTGGATTTTTTCCT
The DNA here is from genome assembly GCA_000404065.3 of Pinus taeda. NCBI lineage: Eukaryota > Viridiplantae > Streptophyta > Pinopsida > Pinales > Pinaceae > Pinus > Pinus taeda. The sequence continues at coordinate 172,125 of APFE030474710.1, forward strand.
AAAGAAGAAGGATGAAGTATTTAGATGGTTCCGTTCTTACAAAGCCTTGGTAGAGAATCATATAGGAAAGAAGATCAAGACATTAAGAACTAATAATGGAACTGAGCATGAATCTAATGAATTCAATGAATTTTGCAAAGGGGCAGGTATTAAGAGGGAGACAACTATTTCATATAATCCACAACAAAATGGAGTTTTCGAAAGAAAGAACCAAACTATTATGGAAGCCACCCGTGCCATGATTTATGATTAAGATCTACCGAAGTTTTTATGGGGAGAAGTTGCGAACACTGTTGTGTACGTTTAAAATAGGATCCCTCATCAAATCTTGGATTTCAAGACACCTGAAGAACACTTCATTGGTAATAAACATGATGTTATTCATTTTAGAATATTTGGTTGTCCTGTATATTTTCATGTCCCAAAAGAAAAAAGGAATAAGTTGGAAGCCTATGGGAAGAAAGGTGTATTTGTTGGATATAGTGAAGATTCAAAGGCATATAAAATTTATGTACCTGGTCAAAGGGATGTGGAAGTAAGTAGAGATGTTACTTTTGATGAAGACAATGCCCTCAGAAACGCTGGGGATCTTCCTATCTCTATGAAGGATGATGGTTCTCTTGAAAAACTAGAAGAACCTCCGATAGATGAAGCTGTGCCCGATGTTGATGGCTGAATGGATCCTCTTGATCCACCTCCTCGTGATCCCTCTACATAAAAGAAAAGACCACTATGGCTCCAAGATACACTTCAAGATTTTGAAAATCATGTTGCTCCAAGAGGAACATTTCAGGAAAGTAAGAAACCCACCAGGTATCAAGGATACTTGGCTGCCATGAGTACTATCATTCAAACCAAACCTTGCACTTTCAAGGAAATTGTGAAGCACTAGGTATGGAGAGATGTTATGGCTGAGGAATATGAATCAATCATGAAGAACAATTTCTCGGAAGTGATGCCTAGACCCAAGGACAAGGTCCTGGGCACTTCAAAATGGATCTATAAGATTAAACATGGACTCAATGGAAGTGCAGAAAAATATAAAGGCAAGTTTTGTGGCTTGTGGCTTTTCTCAAAAAGAAGGTGTTGACGATGATGAAATATTTGCACCATTTGCTCGATACACCACTATACAATCCATTATTGCTCTCGCTGCAAATTAAGGATGGATCTTGCATCAGATGGATGTCAAGACCACATTCTTACATGGGTCACCTAAGGAAGAAGTCTACTTGGAACAACCTCAAGGGTTTGAAGAGTAGGATAGGACACATGTATGCAGGTTGAAGGGAGCCCTTTATGGGTTAAATCAATCCCCTAGGGCTTGGTATGAGAGGATTGATAGCTATCTCATAAATCTAGGATTTACAAGGAGCTATGTTGATCCAAACTTATACTTCAAGGTTGAAAAGGACATGCCACTTATTTTGGCCTTATATGTTGATGATCTATTTCTGACTAGTGCAGAACCTCTCATCTATCAATGCAAGAGGGAGTTGAATTCCTAATTTGAAATGAAGGTCATAGGATTGATGCATTACTTCCTAGTTCTGGAGGTCTGGAAAAAGGAAGGCGAGATTTTCCTTTCTCAAGGAAAATATATTGTGACGCTGTTAGAGAGATGTCGCAGTGACTACACCAATGGAACTAAATTTCAAGAAACTATGTGGAAGTGCTGCTGGTTCGAATTTGGAAAATCCTACTGAATATAGACAACTTGTGGCAGCATTGATGTTCATGGTGAACACACGATTGAACATATGCTTCGCTGTTAATACATTGAGTCAATTTATGGTTGAGCCTCATCATATACATTGGGTTGCTGTAAAGAATATTTTGAGATATCTTCATGGTACCTGTTATCACCCCAAGAAACTCTCCTAGGTTGTATATCAGAGATGCTCGGGAACATTACAAACTCAACAAAAATGTTGGAAAATGGTGGATGAATGGAAGGAATGATGCATATTCAAGCCAGATAACCACTTCTACTATGTTTAACCCCAGACATGGGTGAACACCCCCATACTACAAGGCTTTAGACCACCAACTACTCACAGTTTGAGGATTAAGTGAATATGGAGAATACTGGCCACACCAACAAATGAACAAGACCATGTGATGGCTGGCTGCAACCAGTAAAGAGGTCTGCAAATCTATTTCTTAATACACAGACATGATGACAGCTCTCTGGCACTAAGTAAAAAGAAACCTGCATAACATATTCAATAATACATACAAGATTCTAACACAGAGGTGGGATGACAACCCCTCTAATGCTAAATATCTAGAGCACATGAATAAATGTATGACAGGAACAACCTAAAACAAAGGAGAAGTGGAAAGTGAGCAATTAACAGCAAAAGAAGCTTGTATTAGCTGAAAATGAAGACCAGACGCTGCAAGTATCACAGTAGTTACAGTCTCCAAAAGTTGAACCTTACATCAAAATAACATTCATCAACCATCATCCCAGATTACATCGCTGTTCTGGGTATATATAGAGTTTGTTTACAAAGATATTTTTCTATGCTATGCGTGGAGGGGTCATAATGGACCACTAACCACCTTAACTCTCTGATGGAGTCTCTGCTACGATCTGCTAGCTTTAATGGACAGATATAATCTTTTTTGATATTCTGCTGTCCTTCCAGAGTAGGTGGAATGTTGTCTGAGAGGAGCACCATAACTAATTAATGCTTTGATCTGGTCGAGGCCGTCCTTTTTCTTCTTGACCATTTCTTTCCTTAAATATAGTTGTTGAGGATTAAAGAACAGTTTCGGGTAGTACAGACAGTATGGCGGGAGCAGATTTAACGGAGGAATGAAGCTCAGCCGTTGGATCACACAGATCAACGGCGGAGATTGTTTGATAAGGGGTATCGGGAGGAAATAGAATGGAGAAACAAGGGCCGTCGGATCACCGTCAGACAGATCCGATGGTGCTCGGGGATCAAAAGTACGCGGGAGATAACGCGCGAGGAAATGGGCGAAATGGCGGTAAGCGGTTTTCCCACACCGCTTTCGAAGGTGGGCGGTATCCGTATAATCGGGCAGCGAACACAGTCATGACGTAACACGTGGCGGAGGAAAATCGTTTCCCCCACGGGTTATCGCGTGTGCAAATCATGATGGCAGGGGAAGCGACTACCGTTAGATTGCACGGTGGATGCGATCAACGGTAGGGAAACGATGATGGGTTAGCAGGCGGGAGATCCAACGGAGACCGTTAGATCAACGCAATCAACGACTGTGATTGCAAAAGCGACATAGGGTTATATTGGCGCGGGTTAATGTGTTAAGTGCTTGAGCTAAAGAAACATGGGTTTACACGGGTTTTTGGAATAAAACAGAAACAGCGGGAGTGAAGAGAATATAAGGGAAATGAAAGAGGAGGGAGGAAAAGGCTGCTGCAAGCTTTCTTTAAGCACCAACAACACTGCCAAGCTATCTTTCATCCTTGAAATGTTCAAATATGTAGCAGAGATAACACTACTATCAACCATGGATTGAGGTATATTTTCGGGAATCTTAGACAACATGGATGTACAGATGCTGATTGGGATGGCAGTATGGTGGATATTAAAGACACATCTGGATGTTGTTTGTCTTTGGGATCTGCTTCAATTTCATGGATGAGCCTAAAAAAAAAATCTATTGCACTGAGCACTACTGAGGCTGAATATATTGTAGTTAGTATGGCTTGTTGTGAAACCATTTGGTTGAGGAAGCTCTTCAATGAGTTATTTGAGCATGTGCTGGATACCACCATCATTTATTGTGATAATCAAAGTGGAATTCACCTTTTAGAGAATCCCGTTTTCCACGACTGATCCAAGCATATTGATATCAATTACCACTTTATCCGAGATAGGGTACAACGAGGAGCAATAAGGCTCCAACACATCAGGATAGATGAACAGGTTGCTGACATCCTCACGAAGCCCTTGGGGAAGGCTAAGTTCTTAGCCTTGAGAGAGAGACTTGGAGTTGTGGAAAGACCCTCCCATGAGGGTCCCGCTTGATTTGCGCATTGAGCTCTGGGAGCTCCTGGGGGCCTAGGGTACTTCTTGGAGCTATATGAGCACATGGCAAGTGGTTCACCTTCCCCTATGGAGTACATACCCCTGCATGTGAGCATAGGGTGAGTGGTTCACTTTCCCCTATGGAGTACGCTATATGAGAACAGGGTGAGTGGTTCACCTTCCCCTGTGGATACCCTATCATACATCCTATCCTTTCAGTCTGGGACTCTTGGGAAGTACCTCTCATTTTGGCCAATGAGTTGGGAAATGGTGGTTAGGGTTAATTAGTGCTATCGAAGGACGTGTCAGGTACTACTATATTCCCTTACTAGGATGTATGATGTTCAACATCTTGATCACTAAGGATCAAGCCTGGTAGGGGTTCTATCCCCTAGATATGAGGACTCGCCTCTGTCATGTTGGTGAGGGTGGCAGGGTCTTCAGACCCACCCTTTTTGATCCTTTCTTATTGATCTACAATATCAATCTTCAAGAGAGATGAGACAAGTTGCAAAGATGGTACATGATGGACATGATGTCATAGCAAGCTGATGGATGTTTGACAGTTGGAATTACTCCCTAGTTGAGAGGGAGTGTTAAAAAGTGCAACTAGGGGCTAATTCCCCATCCTAGAAGCGCTTCCTTTGATGGATCATCCCTCCATTGAATCACCATTGGTGGCATTCTTCTTCACCTCAAAATTTGGAATTTTTTCTCACTTTTAAGTGCCTCATTTTCAAGTCATCTCAGGTCTGCCTTTCCTCAAGTTGGCCCAGTGATGAATAGACATGTCTTTTCACCCCACGTCAACCACTATAAATATAACATATGTCCTCCTCATATTGGCACCTCATCACACATCACATTCTCCCTCTTCTGATTGGTTTGCACACATCTGAGGCAGTAGATTCTTCTCACAAGTGTGAAGGGTGCACTGGGCATCTTTGTTCTTATGTGTTGACTTTTCCGCAGTGACCTTTGACCAACTTTGACCGAGGCTTATTTGGCACTGTTTTGCTGTGATTTTTATGGAAATATCTCTGTTTAGGCAGGCCACACATTCTGGCACAAGAAATGAGGATTTTGGTATGGTTTGATCTGCGTTGACCACATGGACTAATCTCAGGTTCCCTACAGATTTTACAGGTGTTTACTGTCTCCTTTGACCACTGATTTCTGCATTGTTTTGGCATTACTTTCATAATCTCTTGAAGCCACATTGACTAGGCTACTAAACTGAAATTTTGGAGGACGTTTGATTGAAATTTGACCATTGTTAACTTCTCTGGTTAGGGAAGTTTGACTGCTGTTGATAGTGTTCAGAATTGTAGACTTTGACAGAGACAAATTTGGATCAGATTGGGTTGGTCATCTTTCTTTGGATAGTCAAAGTTTTAACTTTGACTTGGCATCATTGTACAAAATTGGATTTTCTCTCTTTGCTAAACATTTGATATTAATCAATAAGAAGGATTGGTTGGGTTTTCCCCTTTGTGGGGTTTTTCCCTGGCATTAGCCTAAATCTCCGTGTTCATTGTCTTGGCTTGTCTTCTTGTGCATATTATTGTTGATGTTCTATCTATAGTTAATGTCAATGGTGAATGCTAATTGATTTCCATATGGAATCTGAAGTGAAATTATTATTGGGCTAATAAATTATTGAAGTAATTGTTGCAAGCATAGAACCTACCATAAAATTAAGAGGTAGCTATTGAAGCGAAAAGAAGATTTTTTAGGATAACTCTATCTAGCTCTCATATCATCCATGGAGACATGAAAGGGTTGTTGTATTGTATTAAGCAACAAAAGTGAGTAGATAACTACCTTACTAAACCTCTATAAATTGCTACTGTTCAAGAATCCACAAAGCTACTGTCCAAGAAGCTACACAAGGTTGGAAATGAAATCATGAAATAGACAGTGACTTGGGCTTGTATTACACATAATGAAGAGCATAGAGAGGAAGAGAAATTCATGAGGGATTGAATAGTATAGAAGGGGGTGTCCGTGTCTATTGTATGGGCCTTGGGGTAATAGAGTGAGTACCAAGAGTTGGTTTAATTGAGAGATTGAATAAAGTATCCTAACAATAGTTCTCTTGGGTGGCTTTGGAAGCCTTTGGCACGAAGGAGTGATTTGGGAGCCTTGACAAATCTTCTTCATTATGGTGTTCTCATAGTCTTGCATGGGGGTGGCATTCGCAAAATATTTGCCTATGGTTGGGAGAAAAATGTTTCATCCACAACATTGCTTGGAATCTAGCTCATGGAAAAGATAAGCACCTCTTCTTTACTCTAAAATTTATTATCATGTGATGTTTTTAATTCTGAGATTTCAATGGATAAATGCATTGAACCTTCCTATAGGTTTGATGAGCAAGTGAATTTAAATTTACATTTCATAACTATTTGTGAAAAAGCATTGTGCATACAAGTGTAAAAGTTGGTTTTGTATTTTTAGGGAAACAATGTCATATGAAGTCGAATGAGGACCAAATATGAATTGGGGTTAGTTGGTAAATATCACTGTATGTCCACCAAAAATCAATGTTAGATTTTCTTGTAGAAACCTTAAAATCTCAAAATGATTGTAGATACAATTTTGCTAAAACATAGCCATACAATTTCTATTGGCACTCAATCCCTTTTTTAATAGAATGTTCATCATTTATATTATAATATCTAGTTGCATGGCCAGAACCATTTACATTTTTTGGTGTTTTTAGTGGCTTTGTTGTTCCAATACATCCACAACATATTTTTCTTGCCTCTATAAGCTCTCTTGATTATAATTCTACTTTGATATCTGCCATAACTTCTACAAAGAAAACCCCAAAAAATGAGCAAACTTGCAGTACATTGATTAAAACATTGAAAATTAAAAAACACTAGAGGGCCCAGCTTTTGTGGTTGCATCCCGATTCTCCTTTTCCACTTTAATTTGATAACTCGCCTTATAAAAATCTATGAATCTCCTAGAACCAACATTCCTTTTATGCCTCTGTTGATGGCTAGCTCTAGTCCTTTCCACAAGGCCAAAACTTAAGCTTGGTTATTTGTTAGAGTGCCCAACCCCTAGGCATAATGTATCTCGATTTGTTCATCGGGGTAGAAAATCACCCTTCCCGCTCCTGCCGCCCATGGATTGCCTGTTGACGCACCATAAAAAACATCAGAGTAAAATATTGACTTCTTCTCCAATTCTGAAACTCATCCAGATCCATTCTTATGCAACGAAGTTTACTTGAATTAGGCCGATTATTGAAGTTGACAACATGATTTGGGATTTCAGAGACTTCTAACTAACTTCTTTCCTCAAGAGTTAATTCCTCTACGTATGAGGCTTTAAAGCCTCGAGTTGATATGGATTCAAATAATAAGCTTTGGGCTCTTACAGTAGTTCGAAAAGAAATAGGCTATTCTTCTTTAGAGATAGCACTATTTCTCATTAGCTAAATGGACCAACACAAGAATTTGGGGAGGGGCACCCATGCTTTCTTTGCTAGTGAAGAATGATTTCGAAACCTTGGAATTTTATTTTACCACGAGTCAAACATTTCTTGCCAATTAACTATTGGCACCCAAATTTTAACCACAGGTAGTTGACATCAATATCCAGGTGTTAACCACATTCATCATGTTATTCCTCAAAAGGCAAAATGGTTGTAGATAAAATTTTGTTAAAACTTAAACATATGGTGTCCTATGGAACCCAAATTTTAACCACATGTAGTTGAAATTAATATCTATGTGCTCGCCAAAATTTGAAATTGTATTCATTCATTTTGTTCCACATGTTGTCACTCACTCCCAAATGTGTTTTCAATTGTCCAAAGTGAAAAAGAGCAGTAAAGTTTGAAGCCATTTTCCAAGCCACAAAATATTTCAAAGCTAAATCGGTCCCTGTCCATTGGATAATGCTTGGAATAAGCTTTCTGACGATATATGAAACTCCTCAAATGGACCCTAGAATAAGAAGCTATGGCCTATTGAAGTTCGAAGGTTTCGTTGCCTTTGAAATAAAGGAGAAGAGTTTATCGGAGGTTCGGGAGCATATTGCAAATTGCATATCAGAGGTCCTTGGTAGCAATGAGGCAAGCATAGAGAAGAGAAAACCAACGATTAACGATCACCGATATCAGAGATCAGAGGTTCCAATGATCCCACATAATAGTGATCGCTAATGCCAGAGGTCTAGGGTACAATGTATATCAACGATTAGTGATCACTGATATCGGCGAGGTCAGAGCAAACTTGTGATGGAGTGATTGCTCATATCGCAAATCTCATATTGGAAGGGTCCAGGGCTTCACACATCGGTGATTGGTGAATCAGCGCGCCAACAGGGTAACAACTCTAAAAATGTTGCGAAATAGAAAAGTTCCGATATAGTGTAAAATCACCAGGAGGGCCGAAAACATTTTAATAAAGGATTATAGCGAAAAACCAAGTATCGGTGAGCCTTTTCTCTCTCCTCTAGGGGGCACATGGCAGAACACTATTAGATCCGTTAAAGACATGGGGCAGCTGACGTCATCATGACATGGCAGTATGGAGGACACGTGGCATGTTGATCTGACATTTTTAGGGGTCCTATGGGGGCATATTTGGGTGACACGTGTCACCACTCACAAGGTGACACGTGGCAAAGAATGACGTCATCTCGCAGATCAACGTTTGAAGGATGAGGAAATTCATTGTATCAAGTTGAAACCTTTGATTTAAAAACTTCGATTGAAGGGCTCCGATACAGGGACTGGCACAGGGTCATAAGGAGTCAAAGAACCAAGGGCTAAGGAACAAGGGGGCGATCACATATCGATGATCACAACCATGGAGCCACATGTAATTTGCGTTCTATAAAGGTGCACATCGAGGAAAAACTCGATATCATGGGCCAAAGCGAGGTGGAAAGGTGGCATAAGGCGGGTTGCATGATTATGTGCTTTTTATGATTCAAACCAATGGTTGGGCGGAGAAGTTGTTAAAGATTTTTTTTTTTTTTTGTGTTAAAGCCTTTGCGCTGGCCCTCCCTTATCCTCTTTCCACGTGGGCCAAACCACATCGCATATTGCAATAACAAGATTTGGGAGGGTGCAATCAGAGGCAAGGATTAGAGATTCCCGATCTCCGAGCTTCGATATTGCAAAAGGGGCCCAGGTGCATATGTAGTATGGTCCTACGTATTATGTGTTGGGACTAGTTATAATGCAATATATCAAAGAATTGAACCCCGTTCTAGCTAAAGAGTTTTTAGCTTCAGAAGGCTTAGGCTTTGAGTCCCCAGGTTTCTACCATGCAGTTTTCACCTAAGCCCCCAGGGCTAAGACATAAGGGGCCAAAGGAGATCTCCGAACACAACTTTATGAATCCTGTTCAGTTTAAAGTTCCCGAACTGCCTGATCCTCGATACACTTGTATGATTGTTTCACTGGGCACGATTGGTTCTGTTGGCTTAATAAAGAATGTAAGAATGGACGGATGAGTTGGTAGCTGTGTTCAAAATATGTTATGGCCATCATGGGTGATCGCTCCCGGTTCTGGTAAGTGAAGAATTAAAGTTGTTAAGACCGAAAGCGACAGGGAACCAACTGAGAGAGTATGAGGTGTAATTTAGCAGAAACGTGTTTGGACCAGAGGCTAGCAAAGAGAGTGGCGTGGATATATTTTTAGAGGACCATAATTTCAGTTTCACTAATTAATTCTGTTTTGTTGAGTTTGATTGTTATTGTATTCTGTTTTTTTTCCAAAAAAAATATCTTTCTGTTGTAATAATTGGAGGAAACAGAGTCTGCACGCTGAGACAACTAGTCATGCAGACAACTGGAAGCTCTAGCCTGAGATATTTTGTAATTTTCAATTTCTCCCTCTCCTTATAAAACGAGGGAAGAAACACTTAGAAAAGGTTCTAAATCCTAAAGATTAACTACATGTTATTTCTGAGACTCTATGACTTCAAGACTTGCATCTTTCAGAATATTAATGAAATGGTGGTGATTCCTACATTCGAGTACTACACTTGTTGAAAATGCAACAAGATGATGGAACTTAGTGAAAATAAGTCGCCTTCACTAAGTGGTCCCGCACGCCGTTTTTGGCGCAAAGTCTATTTTTAGACATATGGGTCATGGTCTATGAGTTGCAGGATGCTATATGTGGATGATTGGTCATGTTGGTAAAAATAGATGGACCTCTATTTTTAGACATATGGGCGGAGTCTATTTTTAGACTGCCAGTCTAAAAATAGAGCAGTCGAATATTATTAGCTCTTAATAATATTTGGACTATAAACATTATATTATCCTCTTGGAGCACTTCAGTTCGAGCTAGAGCTATGGATGTGGCACATGCAGCTGCCAGAAGGAAATACGTGTTTCTTATGGGTTATTTGAGCTATTGCATGAAGGACTTCAGTTAGAACTTCAGTGATTGAGTTCTGTGGAGTTGAATGAGGAGTTGATGGAG
>APFE030474713.1:0-14810 GCA_000404065.3 Pinus taeda
ATAGAAAGAAGGTCTTTTCATTTGTATCATCCAATTATTGTTCATTTATGTAATGCAAAGGAGGTTGCCCCCTCGAAGAGGCTGAATTCTAAGGCGTTGATCTATCTTTTCTATTTTTTCTTGAGTTGGTTCCATAACATCGGAGACTTCTTCTGAATCAAAAATACTATCCAAGCCAAAAATGCCTCCAAATAGCCACATGAAAAAAACATCATCAAAAAGATCCATGTCAAAGACGTCTAAAAATACAAAAATATTCATAACACCACTTGTTTCACTCCAAATTCCTTTCATAGACTCCCCACACATGAGGCGACCACAATTCTGCACAAACAAAAAAAATGCGGCACAACTCAAATAGTTGTTGTACAACTCCTCACCTCCTTGTTCACGCTAGCACACATACCCACTCTGTTTCAACGCAACGTTGGAAGGCAGTAGCACAAAAGAAAACAACTCCAACGTGGTTGGTCACTGCGTTACACGTTGGCTCTACATAGATTTCAGTGGCAACAATCCCAATCAACAACAAAAATTGAAGATATGGATGATTTCTCTTTACAACAAAACTGCATGCATTAATCAACGAAAATTTAACATTATAAGAGTAACCAAAAAAACTTCCACCACCGAGAAATACTAATCACACTCTATTGTGCTCCAATTCGACGGATTCAATCACAACGATGACACTCACCGCTCCACGAATTCAAATCTGAGGGTTGACTAAGCGAGCTGATCTCACACTAGTCGATGTATTTCATGTTCAACCAACAATGGCCCACGTCAGGGGGACCACAGTTCAACCCACCACTCTTCCCTTATGCCACCATGATGCCAATCCTCTGATATGTTAAAAAAGCAAGAGTGGATGCTCCAGGGAACCAAGGTCGGATCTTGAAGAGATGTCGAAAAAGAACGAGGGTTTCTATCCAGAGCATTAAAAAATGACCACACCATCAATCTACCAAGCAAATTAGGCCTCGAATGAAGCAATGTCGAACTCAAGAAGAAACACGACAACAATCCTCTCTACGGTCTCCGGCGAGTGCTGATAGTCAAAAGACACCAATTAGTCTCGAGTTTCAAATCTTTTGATCTGCCAACTCACCTTCCGCAGGGCAAATTTAATTTAAAAAATAAAAATAAAAAATTGTTCTTCACCACCATTCACAATTTAAATTAAGAGTATCATGCTTCAATGCCTACTCGGCCTCCCACATGAACGTCGTGCCTTCACAACCATGGATATATCGATCGATCTTCACTTCACAGCAGCCACACCAATGATCTTCTCCCGGTAGACACACTAGTGACCTGGGCTTGTATCTCCTGCAATTGATTTTCGACGCAACAATCCACCACAAGTCAGCCTCGTGTGTGCACTGTGAACACCTTGCCTCCTAAGATTGACATCGTTGGTCCGACCTGCCGGATCTTCCAATCCACGGATGGTCAACACTGTGCCTCCTCCGATCAACAAGCCTTAGAATGCCACGAACCGAAACCAGATCACGATGATCTGATCCGCTCAATTTTCCAATTCAGCGTGAGGATTGATTGATCCACCCGACCATCCAATCTGCTCGATGATGCCACTATAACTATTCTGGTTAATCGATCCACCCAGCGATCCAATCTGCTCAATCTGCCAACCAATCCACCTAATGCAAAAAGTCAACTAGTGTGAAATTCAGGTTGGAAAACCGTGTTGATGCCCCGTGATGAATATGCACTCCTAACATGTTGAATACGAGCTCCAACACACCATGTAGAGGCTTTCTCTCTTGACATCAGAGATCACGCAGTACACCTTCAAGGATTCGCCTCCCTTAATAAACAAACACATAGGCCTATGATCTCATGCTGTGATACCATGTTAAAATCAAGGACAGACAGAATATGAAATTAAATCAAGAGGCTCTCTAGGCGAGTCACATGGATTATGCCGAAGCACTCAACACCTTTCATTCAATCAAAATCTCGTATAAATAAAATCATAAAATCAAGGACAGACAGAATATGAAATTAAATCAAGAGGCTCTCTAGGCGAGTCACATGGATTATGCCGAAGCACTCAACACCCTTCATTCAATCAAAATCTCATACAAATAAAATCATACATTAGTTAGATGTTTGGACTTAAATAAAAGATCTCAATCCTAACTTAAACAACAAACAACATTAATATAGAAAATACTAAATTTCTCCCTTAATTTCAACAATATTCAACATAACAATCCTTTAAAGGTAGCCCGCTGTAATATTTATTTCTTAATGTTATTCTAGAGGTGTGTCATGATTCTCTCGACCCTTTGGGAGCCAAAGAAAATGATTTACAAAAGAAGATGGTGTCAAATTTGTGTGGCACCTTTTGGTGCATTGGGTCTGGTGTTTCGGTGTGGATCACCTTGCATATGTGAGGGGGATATAATTGTGCTCAAACCAGTGGACGACTATTATTTGTTGAGGTGTGCGTCATACCAATTTGGGTGTAAATATTTGTGTGCTGAGTTGGGAAGATACAAAGTTTTACGGTGACTAGTTGGACACCATGTAATGCCAGTGAATGCAGTGCCAAAGGGGTGGGGGAGGAGGTCGAGGTCGAGGTCGACAGGGGCATAACTAGGACCAAACCAAGCTAGTGAGGCTGCGAAAGCTTTCCATGAAACCATCTTTGTTGATGTCTACAATGAAATGCATAATTTGGAAGAGATGGTAGTGAGAGACAAGCATTCTATGTTCGATTCAAAGTTAGTGGAGGAATTTGGACAACTGGTTTCAAACCAAGGGCAGAAGGAAGCAATATGTTAAAGTCCTTTTTTCTATATTGGAAAATGAAGTCTTTAGTGGGCAGGATCTTACTAGAGAGGCAAGAAAATCAATATAATATATTCACCAACCTAGCAGATGTTAAGAGACAGCAATGAAACATGAGATTCTACATGGAGCAGATGGACAATCAATTAACTAGAATTGAGAGACACATCGCCATTGTCAACCTGTGTGAACTCATCTAAATCTTAATTTCCCAGAAAGCAAGTTGAGACCAACTCCCACATCTTAATTATGAGTTGGATATTGTAATATCTTTTGATTAATGAAAAATTCCACCATTTAATGTACATAAAAAAGATTATAATATTTAAAACCCCACATCTTAATTATGAATTGGATATTGTAATATCTTTTGATTAATGAAAAATTCCACCATTTAATGTACATAAAAAAGATTATAATATTTAAAACAAAAATTTATAAAATTTAGTGAGATTTTACGTTTTGATATATTAAAAAATATTCATAAAAAAATATTATCATTTTATTATCTATATATAAATTTATATATATATATATATATAAAAACAAAATAAAAATTTTGATTTAGAATTAAGATATGAGTTAGTTCGAAAGTCCCCTTCTTCCCACCATAGTTTTTAATGGTAAAATACTCTTAACTTGGTCTTGAAAGAGTCACTTCTTAAAATCTTTTATAAATTTAAATATACACCCCACTTCTAGTTAGGTTATAAAGAGATTACAATCATAGCAATATTAAAAATAAAATTTTTGATATAGAATTAAGATATGGGTTAGTTTGAAAGTCCCCTTCTTCCCTCCATCGTGTTTAATGGTAAAATACTCTTAACTTGGTCTTGAAGGAGTCACTTCTTAAAATCTTTTATAAATTTAAATATACACCCCACTTCGAGTTTAGATTATAAAGAGATTAACCATCATAGCAAATATTTTAAAGTTAAATTAAATTCCTATTATTAAGATTAGCTTTTAAAACTAATATAATTAAATTAAAAAAAAAATATATATATATTATTAAAATAATTTTAAAAATTATTATTAAAAAGAAAATATAGTTTAAAACACTTATATATTTATAAAAATAAAAAATCTTTATATAAATGACAATTTCTATCAAAAATCCTTATAACTAAAGATGACATAATTACTCATAAATTATTTAAATTGTAATCATCAATAAAATCTCTTTACCAGTTTATGTAAAAGGAGTTATCTTTAGTGGGATTTTTTAGGCTTTCTGATAGAAATCTATAGAAACATTTGAGGTGAAATTTTCATTTGTATTGTTTAAATTGGTTTTTTGATTGTATATATGAATTGAGTATCTTGAGAAACACTTGGATTGTGCACGGTTATCCATCAAACAAACGTGTGATTTCAATAAACTCTGCTCAGATTTTAAAGAAGTTCCAAAAACTCTCACTAAAAACAAGTAAAACTCCACATATTTTATCATAAATCTCACTTATTTGAACATACTTCCCACTCTCATTCCCTAATTGTTAATGAAGGGCTCATCATTCTTTGTCATAGATCTTACTTATTTGGACATGATCCACATAACGTGTGAACTTATGTGAACAGCTTATTATAATTAATACCTGTGCTAATTACAGAGACCTTGCAAACTCTTTGTAAAGAGCACATTGTGATCAACAATTTAGACTGCAATGGAAGGCCTCATGCAACGACTTTGGGATGAATCCTCGTGGTGGTGGAGAGAGACTCAAGCTTATGGATGATTCATGAATAGGTACTACAAACTTGAACGATACCTAACTCCGGTAGAAGGTAACCATGAATTGCCTTCAATGAATTGAGACACTGTGAATTTCTTGGCCTCCTTGGATTTCTTAATCACCTGATACCCCGCCCATCTGACCCGATTGGCAGTGCCCGCGCCGGGGCCGCTGTTCATGTATTCCCCGTAGTACAGAGTGCTCAGAGCGAAGCTGCCATTCCATTCCAACCAACCGGCGGGCTGAATCAAGTCGTCGAGATAAGATTTCATGAACACAGTGCGCGAGTAAT
The DNA here is from genome assembly GCA_000404065.3 of Pinus taeda. Classification (NCBI taxonomy): domain Eukaryota; kingdom Viridiplantae; phylum Streptophyta; class Pinopsida; order Pinales; family Pinaceae; genus Pinus; species Pinus taeda. The sequence goes on from APFE030474713.1 coordinate 4,852, forward strand.
TTCTCCACGGCCTGCCAAGGTACGCCTCGAACGATGTTTTCACTGGAACCAGGTCCGAGGCGGCGGTCACAGTGCAGTTCTGAATAGAAATCCCAGTATTTTCATTGGGGTCCTGCCTGCCTTGTGCTGTGTAGATTATCTGCTGGTTTGCCAGGGGTCTCCGGGCCAGGAGATTGCAATTCTGCAGAACCACGGCCGCGTTGCCGAAGATGAAATCTATGGTGCCGTAGATATCACAGTCTCTGTAAAATTGGCGAAGCGAATGAACATAAAGTGTGTCCTGGTACCCTTTGAAGCTGCACCGATAAAATGCTGCGAGATCTGATCCAACGCGCAGTGCCACCGCCTGATGATTCTCGGCTCCCGCCGTGTTCTCAAACGTCATGTCGCGTGCAATGAATCCATCTCCAGTCACAGCTGCAATTTATTTTAATTTCCACACACCAATGATTATAGCGTTCAGTTTTCCTTTCAATTATTACAATCCTAGAAAGTTTTCAAAACTCGAACAACTTGGAAACCATTGAAAAATTTAATTTCAACGTGCCAATGATAATACCATTCAGTTTTTCCTTTCAATTATTACAATCCCAGAAACTTCGCAAGACTCCCTCAATTTGGAAATCATTGAAAAATATATTTCAGGTCATTCACTAAGTGCGGAAAATTAAAAAATATTTTTGGAAGATATGGGAAGATCAAAACATAATGACAAAATATATTGAACAGTAATGGAAACATAGGAGTATGGAAGCATATTTTTGAATATCAAGAGGTAAAATTTAAAAATATTTTCCAAGCTATAAGTTTTTATTTTTGTTTTTATTTTTGTTTTTAAGGATGTTTTTTAAAATTGGTAAAGATTTTTTTTGGAATTTTAAGTTTTAGTAATGTAATTGTAAAAATTAAGTGTTTAAAAAGTTTTCAGGTCGCTGAATTTGTTAAACAAAATTTAAAAATATTCTTTCTGGTTAGAAGGTTTTGTTTTTCTTTTATCAAATTTTCTAATATCTAGTAAGGATATTTTGGGATCGTGTAATTTGTAGGGATGGTGTAATTTGCAGAAGTTGAATGTCAACAAGGTTTTTAGAGCCATGAATCTATTTACACATTTAAAAATATTTTAAACTACTGAAATTCATGATCAAAGTATTATAGTAGCAAAATGAAGAAACAATTATTGAAAATGGACGGATATAAAGATAACCCATGTATCGGAGAGTTTGTATTTAGACAAAGAAGTCCTTTTACAGATGCTGGAGTTCAATTGGCAATAGCAACAGCTGATCCCAACCATGAGGTTTGGCAAAAGTTCAGAAAAAGAAGGCAAAAAGAGGAATTTAATATTATCACACTTAGCTCCCACAAAATTATGTAATTTTTTACAATGTTTCTTTTTGTGTATTAGTCTAAAGATTGACATGGTCTCATGACTAAAAACATTTACACAAAAAATAGCTTTAATTCCTAGAAAAAAAAAAAAAAAAAAAAAAACATCTAATAGTTAGACTACTCCTTTTCCTAATTTTTAATTTTCAAAGTTATCCATTTATCTAAATAATGTATTTTGCTGTTATTGTTTTTTGTGTTTTTTTAAGATTGACATAGTCTCATGACTAAAGACATTTACACAAAAAAAAATAGACTTAATTCCTGAAAAAAAAAAAACAAACAAACAAACAAACACATCTAATGGTTAGACTACTCTTTTTCCTATTTTTAAATTTTCAAAGTTATCCATTCACCTAATTAATATATTTTGTGGTTATTGTTTTTTGTTTTTTTTAATATGTGGTTCATGGTCTTAGAGATTTGGTACCACTAGGTATCCATTCATATAATTAATGTATTTTGTTGTTATTGTTTTTTTTTTAAGATTGACATAGTCTCATGACTAAAGACATTTACACAAAAAAAAATAGATTTAATTCTTAAAAGAACAAAACATTTAATAATTAGACTACTCTTTTTCCTATTTTTAAATTTTCAAGGTTATCCATTCATCTAATTCTTGGTTTTTTTAATATATGGTTTATGGTCTTGGAAATTTGGTACAACAAAGTATCCATTCACCTAATTAATGTATTTTGTTGTTATTGTTTTTTGTTTTTTAATTATAGTTTATGGTTTTGGAGATTTAATACCATTGAATATAATTTTTTGTTACTAGCTCAACCATAAATCTTAACTTTCAAAGAATCTCTAGAATTTAAATAATCAGAGGTGCTCCAAAAAACCAAACTAAACCAATTAAACTAACCTTCCGAAATAAACAAACTAAACCAATTAAACTAACCTTCCGAAATAAACAAACTAAACCAATCTAACCTTCTTAAATAAACAAAACTCAACTAATTGAACTAACCTTGTGAGATAATCTAATTTTCAACTTCATTTATGTTCATTAAAGTTTTGATGCTAGAATCTAACATCAAAATAAAACTGACCAGGCTAAAATCTATGGCTGCATGATGTTTACCAAGCTGCAAAACTCAGAAAAACTTGGAACAAGAAATCTATGTTTACCAACAGTAGCAGAACGATAAGTTGTGTAGCCATCTTGTACGCTTCGGTTTCCGGTAATTACAGTGACATCTATGCCATCGCCAATGAACGTCAGATTCGTCTTCGTCTTGTTTACTTCCACATTCTCCATGTAAACTCCCGCTTTTATATAAATCACATATCTCGTCTGGCTATTCTCTGGAGCTGCATTCACCGCCTCTATAACGTTCATGAAATCTCCAGTACCGTCCATGGCAACCACGGCATCTGGTATTATACGGCGTGTAGATGCTTTCAGAACCCTTCGCTCCCCCTCGGACATCCAAGACGGGAAGCCATTCGACTCTCTGAACACGAAATCGGAATCTTGATTATCAGATAACAGGCGGCGATTATGAGTCGAATTAACGGCTCCGCTAGAAGCTTGGCCTGAAATATTCTTGACCATAGCCAGCGAATTGCTGATGAGACGAGAGATATTTGCAAGGCCGCCCTGCAACTTCTGTCTGAAATCGTAATGCGCAGAGCTGTCTAGGCAGGTGTACTGGTTCGTCATGGCTGCGCTCAGCAATGTTTCCAGATCACTGGCGTGCTGTACAACTGGTTCGATTCTCGCGTTCTTCAAATGGGAGAGCGTGTCATACAATTCATCAAGCGTTTCACCGAATAACTCGAGACAATCTTGCAGAGCACCGCGCTGTCTTTGGTCCAGTCCAGGCTGACTCGACAAGCTCCGAGCTACAGCGTTTTCTTTCTTGACTGCATCGATGCTCAGATTAACAGCGACCGTCAAAATCTCCATTGGCCCCTCGCTGTCTGACAGTCCAGCAAAGCTTGATATTGTGGATGCGCAGAAATCCGGATAGAGAGTGCTGCTGCAGGCATCGTGCACGGCCTTGGACGTCGATTTCCGACGTGTAATATGATCGATCTGCACTAGACCATTTTCGTTTTTCTCTTTGTTAGATCTACTCGCACTGCCAACTCCTAAACAGATGACACAAAGGGCGAGCAGGATCGAACCCAAGGCAGCAACGAGGAATCCCTTGGTGAACTTCCAATTCACGGGTCTCATGGCGAAATGCTCTGTTAGGCGAATCACCGATAACAACGGGCTATTGAAGGGTCAGGATGGATTTAAATGCTTCTTCAGTTTAATAAATGCAGATTTCCAGTTCACCGCCATTTTAATCATCAATTTTTTTTATTATATCGATAAAATCTAACGTTGTCAGGTGCTCAATTGTCAAACCAATTGTGGGCTACAGAAGTAATGAAAACCGTATTTATCAGTGTTATTAAAAAAACCATACTGCTTGAATATTTTCTTTGTAATGATTGGTTTATAAGGTTATATATATAACTAAATAATTTTAAAAAATAGGATGTATAATGAATAACTTAATTGACTTTAGAAGAATATAGTTATCATTTCAGTATGATGTGTAAAGTTTCAGTGGTTATCTTATTAAAAAGTTGACTTTAGAAGAATATAGTTATCATTTCATTATGATGTGTAAAGTTTCAGTGGTTATCTTATTAAAAAGTTGAGATTTTATTTATATTAATTAAAATAAAAAAATTTAAAAATCTAAAAATTAAAAAAATTAAATAATTATACACAATATTTAAATAATATTAGCTCATAAAAAAATTTAAATAATATCCATTCATAAAAAACAAAATATTTAAATAATATCAGCTCATAAAAAAATTTACACTGAAAAAATTAAAAATTTCAATCAGTATTTAAAATAAATCTATACTAATATCAAAGAGATATAGAGCCATGGGTGAAGGAGCGCGTTGTTAAGGCGCTCCATATGCAAAGGTCACCGGTTCTAGTCTCGCCCATACCAAAAAATCCAGCATGGTTTCCACTGGCGCTGCTCAGGCCGGGTGCGGATGACTTGCCGGGTGTGGGTGACTTTGACGGCTTAGATGCCCCTGAGTCGTGGCCTCTCAACCACAGGGTAAGAGTGATTTTCAGGATTCACCCACTTATCAACCAAAAAAATCTATACTAATATATATTTATTTCCGTTAACAACAAAAAAAATATTAATCTGAAATAAAATTAAGTTACAAATATCCCATTACAAGGAAGATGTTAGGATCCGTATAACATTCCATTCAGAAAAAAGATAATAATATTCTTGATGTTAAGACCAGAGAAACATTTTCATTCTTGATCAGGAAAAAGGAATTCAAATTCGACAGGAATTGGGCCCATGATTTGATGGGAACCAAACTCCACTCATATCATGAGGCCATAAATATAGAATAATGCATATCAACCTGATCGGAATCAAACTCCACTCATATCATAAGGTGCAAAATGCAAAGTAACCCACCATTCGGCCTGCTTTGATAGGAAGATCAATACCATGGGATTTCGGTGGGTAAGAGTTGCAAGCAGCGGTACAGCTATTAGTGAGGTGTAGACCATGGACCATAGGCACAATGTTTACTTTCGAGGAGTACTGCAAAAGCCACCATTTTCATTGGCTTTGTATTGTTTTTATTATTAAAATTTTAATTTTATTTTATTAAATAATAATAATAATAATAATATTTATTTTTAAGGTTATGGTCCAGCAGTATATACATGTTATTTTTTTGGTTTTGGAAAATGTGATTTTTTTAGGAGGAACACAGTCTGTTAACCATTAGGCCCACTCAAGCTTTTTTCAATATATTTTTTTTATTTGTTATATAATATTAGTAGGTAATATATCCATGATAATATGAATATGTTTAGTTAATAAATAATTTAATATTTAATTTATAAGTGATAATTATTTATATGAATTTATTTTTTAAAAGATTTAAATTTATTTCTCCACAGTGGGTGTACACAAAGGACCGCTCTCCCCAACTTGGGATGAGCGCAATAAACATAAAAGAAGAGGGTTGGTTGCCTTCCAATTGGCAACTTGCATGGTCTCCCATACATTACACTCTGGATGACATGCCAACCTGACTATGGGAGACTGTAGTGCTTCTACTTTCGATTGTGCGAAACTTGTGAGTTGTAAAAGCATATTGGATCACGATCTACAGGGGAATTTCAGGATTTATTAAGGAAAGAAATGGAGAACAATAACAACGTAATACTAAGAGGTGGCAAGCTAAGGCAAAGCAAGCAAGGGCCGACACTCACTGCATGCATATAATCCCTCAACCATGGGTAGGAGGAAGTCGATGTGAGGTTGTTGGTTTTGGAAGGTTGTTCCATGGAATCTATGAGGAACGCAGGACTGACAATCTTCATTGGTTGGAAACTCTTGAGACGAAGCAATTAACTCACTGGAACAACTCACATCAATTATCGCTTCTACACGTTTATTCTTATCCTCATCCTAATTTGGAATTATGCTTCAATTTTGAAAATCTTCCTTACTGCATTGAACTCAGAATTTGGATTTTTGGGCTTCTAGTTCTTTATCCCTTCCCTCGAAATGATTATTTTGGGGGGCTTATTTTTCTCACTGAGTTGAGTGCTTGTTCCTCCCCTAGTTATCATCTCCTCCTTCATTCTATCCATTCTACTTTGTCTCCTCTCATGCTTCCCTGGTCTCATCCCTCTGTGTTCACCTCTCCCATGCTATGGTTTTCTATTCCTACCCATCCCCCGTAGATTTGTCCTCACGCTTAATTCTAAAGGTTCTCGATCTATTTCCCTTTCATTAACCTCTTATTTGCCCCCCTCCCCCCCCTCTATTTCAAAACTATCACTATCGCTAGGAAACAAGTATATGCTTGACACAGTGGCAAAAGAGGATGTCCTCATATTTCCCTTAATTCCGCGTGTAATCCTTCTTTGGACCATCAAACTTGGGTCCAAGTAGTTGCTCTAGCAGCCATGGAATGCTACAGGGACATAATCCCTGCAACAATTCAAAGAGCCATCTCAAACGTGGAAGGAGAAGTTTAGTAATCTAGATGCTATATTCTAGACATACATGTTGATCAATAAGAATTCAACAAGGGCCAAGACTACCTATTACATGTAAACTGTAAATCTTTCCTGGCATATAAACACTAATGAGGAGACATTGTGATATCCTCTAGTTAATATTTTCCATTGTAAATAAAATTGTAATTAATTAAAGGCCGAGAGAGAAGGGGCACAAATTCCAGATTGCTTGAGGAAATTGTTGTTTTAAATATCAGTTCTGGATGGCTAAGTGGTTTCACATGGGCTGACTGGGCAATAAATCTAACTAAAAAGAAGAGGACAAGCCCATGTGTCCTTTAAGTCCCAATATCAAGCAAGAAGAGGAAAAAGTGTTAAGGGTGGTATGGGTTGCACTGTCTTGGCCAGTTGACTGCGTGGAGCATTGAAAAAGACAAATAATTAATCTATTTGGGAGAAAAAATGGGACACATACGTAGATACAAAAAAAAAGAGAAGAGGAGGGGAACACAATTTCAAATTCTCTTATGTACAAAGACATTGAAGGGAGAACACACTCTAATGACCCTCTTATGCATAAGCAAGCGGAGAACACTGTAAAATAGAGGGACAGCAGAGATTAGAGTGGAAAATTATCCAGCTTTGAGGGGATCGAACTAGCTGAAGAACCCTCATAGAGGCTTGGTAGATAAAATTAATTATAGAGAGGAGTGGCTTACTTATAAGGCTAAAGAAGCCACCAGAAGCTTGTGGATTGTGAATGTACTAGTTTGGAAAGAGTCACTAAGGTGCTTGTGAGGGCTATTGAACCACCAAGAGTTGCCTTGGGGCTAAAGTGATCCGAACTTAAACAGGAACACAACAACTTACAGATATAATCATAAATATAGAGATGCAACAGAAAAACACTTCATTGCATTAATATAAAAATATTGAACTATGTTTACGAACAAAATGGAAATAAGATAGCTTGGGCGATCGTAGTTTATCTCTGAGAAGAGATGTGGTGGCTACATGCCTCTAAATTGTGTTACAATGAGGCTCAAAGGCCTATTTATTATTGATAAACAATGGAAAGCCCTAAACATCCAAAAACCTAACCCTAGGAGATGAAGCGCCAAAACTATGGGCCCCATTTGGGTAAATTGGTACATCAACTTCCCAGGGTAGTAACTTTGGCAAATGATCTCCGTTTGGTTATCATAATACCTCGTTTCGAAGATCTTGAAGAGAAGGCTGAAGACAAATAATTAGGCTAGTTTGGGACATTTACGGTCTCCCCATTTTCCCTAAAAACGTCGTTTAAGACCTCAAAATGGCTCCGGAAGTTTAGGACCCGTAAAACTACCAAAAATAATAAATTGTGCTACAATTAAGGAAACCAAAAAACTGAAAAAGACAGTGTTGGGGGTCCAAGTGGAATAGGAGAGTGGCCATCATTCCTTTCCCCTTAGGACGCAATGGTCCCCATTACATTGAGTGCCTCCATGAGATGGGGAAACTTCTATTGTACTTGGTCCCTGGTGAGCCACTTGCCTTGGTGAAGGAGTTGGTCAACTTTGACAACCCAATATAGTTGGATCTTTTGTTGGCAAGTGTTCTTGATCTGTGTGTCCATGATCCAATCGGTGGTGACCTGTTCCAAGAAATTTGCGTTTAGCTCTATTAGTATGAGTTGTTCCGTAACGTCAGACGTGTCCAACAATGGTGGAAAGTATGGCCGAAGGTGGTCCACATTGAACACTAGGTGCAGACCAAGGAATGGTGGAATGCTAAGCTTGAAGGCATTGTCCCCTATAGCCATAGCGATGGTGTATGGACCATATCGAATTAGGCGAAGCTTGCGGTGGGGTCCAGCGAGGCACTCCTTCAGGAAATGTAGCCAAACTTTGTCGCCCACCTGGAACTAGTGTTGCACCCGATGTTGATCGTGGTGCTGCTTGTACTTAGCATTGTCTCTGTCCAATATATCATGGACTTACTGGCGGATGTATTGAATGTTCTCAATGAAGTTATTAGCCCTATTGGCTTCGAACTGGACATGAGTCGAATCTGCTTGAGTAGCTGCAAATGGTATGGCCACATCAATGGGACATAATGGTTGAAAACCCAACCCTACCTAAAAGGGGATGTGGCCCATTGAGTTGTGGAGAGATCTGTTGTAGTTGTGTTGGACATAGGGGAGGCTTTCATCCCATGTGTATGGATGCTTTGAGTTGTACATGCGTAGAATGTGTACGATCATCCTGTTGACAACTTCTATTTGGCCATTATTTTGGGGATGGAAAGTTGTGGACTTAGTAAGTTTTGTATCCAACATCGACCAGAGACTTGACCAAAATGCATCGAGGAATCTCTTGTCCCGATCTAATACAATAGACTGTGGGATCCCAAAGTGTACCCATACTCGCTCAAATAAGAACTTAGCAGTGGCCTCTGTTGTGATACTCTTCTTGTAGGCTACCATGATGGCCATCTTAGAGAATCTGTCAATGACCACAAAAACACAATCGTTGTTATGCTTAGTAGAAGGAAGGCCTAACATGTAATCCATGGAGACAGATTCCCAAGGCCAACTAGGAGTAAGTAGATGAGTATACATGCCTTTCTTCTTGATGGTCAGTTTGGCAATGACGCAAGCGGTGCAGGATCTAATGTACTTCCCAACATCCTGACGAAGTTTTGGCCAATAAAAATACTTTTGCAATACTGCCACTATTTTCTCTACTCCGAAATGTCCAGCGACCCGACTATAATGAGCCTCCCAAATCATCTTGGCACCCTCGCTTGAAGGAACATAGATGTGTCCCAGGTGGCATAACACGGCATCTTGAAGGTGAAAATTTGGAACTTGCTTCCCTTCCAGGAGTGTCTGGTATGTGTTGCCGAATTTTGGATCGCTCTTGTAAATATGTGGCCACCCCGATGTCTCATGCCCATAGGAGTCGAGCACAGTGATCAGCGCCACGACCGGTGGTCAGCTAAGGCAATCAACGACATTATTAGTGCTACCCTTTTTATACTTAATGTTCAAATGAAACTGTTGCAGGTAGGTGGACCATTTCTGATGGCGATCGTTCTGCCTCTTCCCTTGTGTCTATATGAATTGTAGAGCTCGGTGGTCTGTATGGATGATTGTTTCCTTCCTCAGAATGTAATGCTTCCATTGACGATAGGGTTGCATAATGGAATATAAACAATGTAAACTTTGAAACGGGAATTATAAACTCAAAACGGGAACTCTGGCCAAAAAACCTCGAAAAAAATATCAAAAACAGTGTTAAAAACAAAAAGTGTTGATGCTGGAATAACACTTTCTTTTTTTTTTTTGGGTAAATTTTCAACATGTTTTAAAAATGGCGGTGAAAACCAAATTTTTGCGCAAAAATTGTCCAAAAAACACTCTCAAAACGAAAAGTGTTAACGTTGGGAAAACATATTTTTTTCAAAAGTAATATTTCAACATTTCAAAATAATGGCGTAAAATATTTTATCATGACCTCAAACATTAAAAAAATAAATAAATAAATAAAAG
>APFE030474713.1:16572-35381 GCA_000404065.3 Pinus taeda
TTTTGTTTTTGTTTTTGTTTTTTTTTTTTTTTTAACTAGTTTGTTTTTAATTTTTTTTCCTAATTTTTGCTAATGTTTTTTTTTTTAATTTCTCTAACATCGACATGGTATAGAATTACCACTTTTTTAAATCAACATCAAAATCACTACCATTCTAAAACGCAATGTACATAAAAAAATTATAGTGCCAAAAACTATGCTCTAAAAAAAACATGTGTGTTCTGTATCACCCATTTTCAAAATCGGGTCACTTTTTGCTATCTCTACAAAACGAGTAACAATATCAGTTCCCATGTCAAAGTTTACATTGTTTACATTTCTTTGTAGTAAGTGGGGTACTTTTGCACAGTGTCTAAAAGTGTCTCACTGTGGTAAGCCACTCAATGCCCATGTTGAGTAAGAACCGCACCAATAGCATAGTCGGAGGCATTTGTTTCAATCTCAAATGGTTGTTGCAGGTCTGGTAATGTGAGCACTGGTGCAAAAAAGAGGCGATTCTTCAACTTGGAGAATGCTTCATGTTGGGTTTCAGACCAAAAAAACTTTGCTTTTGCTCCGCCCTTGGTGACTTGACTTAAAGGCCAAGTGATATGAGAGAACCCCAATAGGAACCTATAGTAAAAGTTGGCAAGACCCAAAAAGTTGTAGAGCTCTGTTAGAGTGGTTGGGGCTAGCCAATCCCGAATGACTTGTACCTTGGATGGGTCCACATGTACACCATGCTCATTAATTATGTACCCAAGATATTGAACCTAGGTCAAGACAAAGGTGCATTTCTCCAAGTTAGCACACAGCTTGTGTTGTCGCAGGGTTTGAAGGACTTGTCGAATATGGTGGAGGTGCTCATCCAAACTTTGGCTGGAGATCAAGATGTCATCTAAATACACCAACATGAATGCATTGGTGAAGGGCCACAAGATGTCGTCCATTAGTATCATGAAGGTTGCATGGGCATTCGTCAATCTGAATGGCATGACCAAGCATTCGAAAAGGCCCTCCTTGGATTTGAAGGCAGTATTCCAGAAATTAGAGGGTTTGATAGGCACTTGGTGATAATCTGACTTCAAGTCAATCTTGTTGAAATATTTGGCCCTCTTGAGCTGGTCAAGAAGGTCATCAATCCACGAGATTGGGTACCTATTCCGGACAATGATCTTGTTCAACGCCCGGTAGTCAATACAAAGCCTTCAAGTCCCATCCTTCTTTTGTACCAATACAATTGGGCTCCCAGAGGGTGACGAGCTTGGCCCGATGTGCCATTTCTGCAATAGTTCCTGAATCTGCCTCTTGATCTCATTGTTCTCCATAACGGAGTGTTGATAGATCGGCCCAGGTCAGATTGATGGATTGCTTGACCTAACAGTGCAGATGTACCCTTGTAGGTGAGGCGAAAATATCCCTGTACTCCTCCACAACCTTGTCCATATGTTTTTGTTGTGCAAAGGAGCCCGACTTAGAAGTCGTGACCACAACCTTCTTCTTGCTCTGAGGGTGAATCATAAGGGAAAAAAAAATTCCTAGTACGGGAAATGATCTTACTGCATTGCCTTGCAATGATCAAAGAGATGGTGGTAGGCGGGGCTACCTCTGGTATCTCGTACAACTTGTTGGCCAGGGTAATAATCACAAAGTGAAGTCTAGACTCATATACAACATGTCGCTTCCACAAGTATGGTTTTCCTAACTATACATCACAAACTTCAAGAGGAGCAACATCACACAGTACCTCATCCGTGAAGGGCTTGATGTTGTAGGGAAGGCAATATTGTTGGCTGACGTGAATATCTCGTCCTTGTTGAAGCCACCTGATGGTGTATGACTGTGGATGTGTTGTAGTCTTTAGGCCCAGCTACTTCACGACCTATGTTGAAATGAGGTTCTTTTGTCTCCCGCTGTTGACAATGAACTGCAATAGAGAACCCTTCACCCACATCTGTGAGTGGAAGAGCCGTTCCCCCTCCTCTGGATCTTCAAGCTCAATCTTCTGGATCTTGGTGGTGGTCATGGTGGCATTGGGCTTCGCATCAATGATCTGCTTCCCTTTGTCAATTCCCTTATCAGGTTCTGATTCAAAGTTGGAACATGTGTCTAATTCAGAAGCCTTCAGCTCGACCACCAATGACTGCTTGGCCTGACACTCACTTGTATTATGAGTGGAGCTCTTATGGAACTCACACCATTTTCCCATGTTCTTCTTTGACTTCATCGTGTTGTTCTTTTTTTGTGGCTTCGGCAAGCTATCTTGGGTAGCCTCACCTTGGCTTGATCCTTTGTTCTGTGGTTTGGGGGTGCCTTTTCCTTGCTTTGGATATACAGATCCAAAGTCTCGCTTCTTCTATTTAAACTTCTGCTCAATCTTGATAGCATACCAGTATGCCGTGTCGAGTGAGGAAATATCTAGGAACTCCATCTCATCCTGGATGTACTTGTGTAGACAATCACAGTACTTGAGCACCAAATTCCACTCAATATCCTTGATACCCAGCTTCGTGCAAAGGGTATGGAAAATATCTGTGAACTCTAACACATCTTGGTTCCTTCCCTGCTGTAGCATGGTCTACTTTATGTATTTATCTTCATAGCTCCCGACCAGGTAATATTGTTCCTTGATGGCGTCTCGGAAAGAATCCCAAGTGGGAGCGGCTAAAAACAACGAGGGTTCACTCTCGTCCTTTTGTTCACAGTATGTTTCCCACTAGTCCTTGACGTGTGGGGTGGCTTTGAGAAGTGCAAAAGTAATCTTTTTCCGATTGGAAAAGTCATGAAATGAAAAATATCCATCCAACATATTTAACCATTTATCTACTACGTCTACATATATCAGGCCTTCAAATATGGGAATATCGAATTTAACTTGTACCTTAAAAGGAGTGGCACCTCCAAAGTGGTTGTTGGATGAAGATTCATCGCCTGTGGGGTGCTGTCGAAGAATCTGGGCAAATATATCCATCATCACATCCCTTTGTCACTCGAGGGCTTCCTTGAGCAACATTTTGAAAGGATCTCCTGCCCCCTTGTCTTTCTTTTGCTCTACCATGGGAGGTCATCAGGTTTTGTGAGGCTAATCTTGCAACAGTTCAAGTAGATTGAACCCTAACTCTTTATACCCTGACCTCGTTGTGGACATGCAAAGAAAAATAGAGAAAGAGCAAATTGCTTTGATACCACTGATTCGAACTTAAACAGGAATGCAACAGCTTATAGATATAATCATAAATATAGAGATGTAGCAGAAAAACACTTCATTTCATTAATAGAAAAATATTGAACTATGATTAGAAACAGAATGGAAATAAGATAGTTCGAGCGATGGTAGCTTATCTCTGAGAAGAGATGTGGTGGCTACATGCCTTTGAACTATGTTACAATGAGGCTCAAAGGCCTATTTATTATTGAAAAACAATGGAAAACCCTAAACATCCAAAAATCTAACCCTAGGAGATGAAGTGCCAAAACTGTGGTCCCCGTTTGGGTAAATTGGTGCATCAACTTCTTGGGGTTGTAACTTTGGCATACTATCTCCGTTTGGCTATCATAATACCTTGTTTCGAAGATCTTGAGGATAAGGTCGAAAACAAACTAGAAAGCCAATTTGGAATGTTTCTAGCCTCTCCATTTTCCCTAAAAACGTCGTTTAGGGCATGAAAATGGCTCCGGAAGTTCAGGACCCAAAAAATTACCAAAAATAGTAAACAGTGCTACAATTAAGGAAACCAAAAAACTGAAAGAGACAGTGTTGGGGGTCCAAGTGGAATAGGTGGGTGGCCACCAACATCCACCTGGATCATGAAGCTCTGGTGCTTGACGAACTAATGAACCACTTGGAGAGGTTCCCTCTTTCCCTTTAGTGGCTTATTCACTGATAAACCTTCTTTAATGTGGACTCTCTCTATTTTCCTGAAAGTGAGCTGAAACTCTCTTCTCTATTGTATCATGGTATGGATGTTAGTTTTGTTTGAAAATACTAAGTGGAAACTTGTGTAGCTGGTGGATGAAGGTAGAGTGGCCTGGTGGCATCCTGTTTCAACTTTAATATCGGTGAAATCTCTTTGAGTCAGTAGCACTCCACCTCAAGCATAAGAATCTGGCTAGTGGGTGACAACTACAAGTAACAATGGTTGTAGCTTGTCTATGTTTCGGTGAAGAGTTAGAGTCCCACTCTCAGTGTCCAGATATCTTATAATATATGTACGCTCTTATGTTTTGTGCTTGTTAATATTACGCCTATGATTGTTGTGTATTACATCTATGACTATTGTGTCAAATTACTGCTATACTAATTCTTGAGGAGTGTTGCCTTTTGCATAAATGAGGAATGAAAAATTCCTATGTTGAAATGCTCTGGAATATCCACCTTCACATCAATGGCTTATTTTTGCTATTATCCTGTATATTGGTTAGTATATGTGGTCTATGTATGAAGAGGATTAGTTGTGTTTAATCTAAGGAGAAATAACATTTGGATATGTGTGTGTGTGTGTGCCCTGGAGGCTGCTGGCCTAGGAGTTTTCAAACCCATGTATATGACAGGCCAGATATCGACCTCAGGTTCTAGTTTTATCACAATATCCATAACCAAGACTTGGATTAAGTCCTTTGAAAAACCAACAGGTTTAAGCCCTGAGTATATCTATGTGTACATGCATCAAGTGGGAGCTAAGGCTCAATGTCACAAGGGCTTGGGCATTGAGCCATAATAGGCCTTGTTGTAATAGAACGACTTTAATTGAGTTTTGAGGGCAGAAGGTCCCAAGTAATCCTTATATTACTTAAGTTGTGGAGACAGCAGTTTAGGTCTCAAAAGAATTGGGAGAGCCAAACCTAGTATCACAAGTGATTGAGAGCTATAACCGAGTGCAAAGGTGGAGAGATCTGGGCCGTAGGGAAGAGCAAGCACGAGCACAGTTTACGTGCCTCAGAACTTTGTCCCCAAAGAATTCAAAGGGAGGTAGGGAAAATTCCGCCAGGATGAAAGAGTAGGGTGAACATGGCAGTGGGGCAAACGGTCACACATTGGAAATTTGCCACAACGAAACCCCCCCCCCCCACCAAAGTAGATGTAATGTGGGATGTGGGTTTAATTCAAAGGGAGGTAGGGAAAATTCCGCCAAGATGAAAGAGTAGGGCGAACATGGCAGTGGGGCAAACGGTCACACATTGGAAAATTTCCACAACGAAACCCCCCCCCCCCACCAAAGCAGATGTAATGCGGGATGTGGGTTTATCGTGCCCTGAAGGACCAGGTGGGACTTGGGGTAGTACATGTCCCCCAGACCTTAGATCTTGAAGGTTTCAGGCGAGGCACTAAGGAGAAATCCCAGTATTTTATCTCCGAGAAGACATGGCAGGAGTGGGCCTGAATGCGCAAAGAAACTTCTAATGAAGCGAGGACATGGTGGGAGAGGGGACTGCTAAGGTTCCATGTAATCTTGGAAGGGTCGTCCCCGAAAGATAAGGCGAGGGTAAGCAAGACAAAATCTTGAGATTGATATTTTGGGATGAGGTGGCAGGGAGAGAGGCCCACAATTGTATATTATACATATGCACATATATTATATGTGTTGATTTTTGTAGCTTGGGAGGTACTCCAAGCCCTGTTGATCGAGGGTTGGAGGTCAAAGTGCCACAAATGGACTTGTGGGCTTGAGATCCAAGCTTGGGGGTTTTGTACCCATCGTGATTTGGGCCAAAACCGAGATGAAGACATGGCATGTGATGGATGAGGATGATAGTACTCAGCGACATGATTCCAACGCATTGAGAATCATCCGAATCCGGGTTGTCGTTAGAAAGAAATGAATTTTTGAAGTTGACTATGTAATTTTTGGTTGCCAAGCTAGGTCGACTTGGTGTAAAAAGGTGCCAAAATATGGGTGTCTTCAAATGATTTCGTGGAGGCCTTAAAGGCTATAAATATGAGACATTTTGGAGTCATTTCATCATCCAAAAGTGTGCAACATTACATCTAAAATTTCGTGGAGAAAAGGAGCCGCAGTAAGGAGTACAAGATAGTCGTGAAGGAGGTCTGAAATCAGTGTGGGTTTCTTTATTTTTCTATAGGTACAACATGGTGAGTACATGGCTGGTTGAAGGTAGATTAGGGTTGTTTTGTTGGTGCATTTGCAAGGCAAGGAATCTGCAACAAAGACAAGTCAAACATGGATAAGGTCTTCCCTAGAACAACATGGAAGGGAGTTGTGGATACAACATAATTCTATGTTTGTTTTATAGGCTAATGACAAGTCCGAATTAGCTGTTTTGAGTGCGGAATGGTGCCAAAAGAAGTAGAGAACAAGGCCAAGTCCAAGGAGATCATTATGTTGCAGATTGATGATTGTTTGGGTACACTTTGAAGGGTTGGAAGCTACAGGGTAGTTGTGTTGCTAAGCCGCAAGACATAACACATAGTTGGGCCAAATTGGAGGGCTTTCAAGGGTGGACAACAACATAGGGAAGAAGCGTGGCATGAGAGGAACCCCTTCAAGGTGGACCGTATCCCTAGAAGGGCTTGTTTGTTGACTGTGGAGTGAAACTAGGGCTACAGTATGTGTCCTAACCAAGAGTTCAACGAACAACAATGCAAACAGTATTGCAACAATATCTTGTGGAAGTGTGTTGGGTCTGTGATTTGTGGGCTAGTGTTTGGATCATGTGCTTGTCATATTTGTGAGGTGTTAAAGTGGCAAGGTACCCTAAACTTGTTGTCATAAAGGACCTTGCACAAGAAAAGGTGGGAAAACTTGGCAATCCATGATTGGATCATTGGTTGGATCAGATGATGGGAAGCGTGAAGAAACTTTACGAGTTGTTTGGAGGTGCCCATGTGGACTGCTTGGAAACTTACCAAGAAACCAAAGCGATGACAGGCACATCAGGTTGGAAGGTAAGAGGACAACAACAAGGAGTGTTGCAGAAGTTCACTTAATGATCAAAGAATTGATGGTGTCCTAGGAGAGGACACATTAAGGTGCCTAGATTTGCATAATAAATCCTCTATTGCAGGGAAAAGGGCATATTGGTGGAGTCTATGGGCAGCCATGTGTAAGGGTCTCCCAAGTGTGGGCATTCCCTAACTAGGAGAAAATGCTACAGCATGGACTTGGCCTCTCATGGACTGTTGGAGGGAAGCATGAGAGAGGATCAAGTGTGGACGAGATTGGGCACTTATGGTCTACTGGAGGATGATGCGATAGTGTCCATGTTGGAGCCGAAGTGAAGCACCTTGATGGACAAAGGTGACTACTAGCCTGGTAGTTGTTGTTGAAGTTCAAGGGTTTGATCAACCAGGAGAAAGATTGATTAGCCCGAGACTTGCAGGTGGAGAAGGACTTCTGCAGCAGATGATGGACAGTCTTCCTAGCCCATGTTCATTGTGGGAGATGAAGATCTTGCAGTGATAGGTGGCAGTCCTCCATGCCCTATGTTGGTCTTCGTCATAGCAGCATAGGAACACCATAGTGGGCTGCAATCCCACAGTAGATGAGGGGCAGCAGTGGATAGATTGAGAGCTGTACACAAGTGGATCTGTGAACAACTGAACACGAGTCTTGACGAGTTGTGTCCTTGATGGACGAAGGGACAACTAGAGATCATATTGGAGTGAGATTGGATAGCTGAGATTCAGTGACCAAATGAATTTGGAGCATTGATAGAGGCAAGAGTTGCAGATCAGGAGTCGAAGGATCGGGAAGGTATAGGGTATGATCGAGAGGGCTAAGAGATTGTACTACAACTAGATGGTTAGAGTATCTTGTCTTGTACTAGTGGATGTATAAGGGCCATTATCCCTGGCACGAGAGCCCTAGAATATTATATTATATGTTGTTAATATAATGAAGTTGGGTTGAATTTTTTTAAAAGTCGTGTATATTTGTGCATAAGTGATTTACTGCTCTATATTTCCGTTGTGTAAAGTAGTTTAGTGGTTGAGATTCTTGGTTTGGTAGCATCAGTGATTTGAGACTCAAACCTAGACCCAAGGTCGTGGAAATTCAACAATATGTGTGTTGTGCATTGGGCCTCATAAGGGGGTTCAACGTGTATGAGTGGGTCAAAAACTATGGTAGTACAACCATGTGGCAGAGAGAGGCCGATTGATATTGCCATGTTGGCACCCCATGGCAAGTTGGAGATGTGGCACTAACTAAATGGCTAATCTATGGATGGCCATATCTTGGAATCTGAGAGTTGGATGAGAGCAAAATTTATACCATTGAAATCATCTCGACGAGATGAACAAAATAACACCATTGTTTTTAAGTTTTAAGAAAGTCAAAAGGGGTCAAAATTTTAGATCTCATTTCCATAACGTGTTATTGTCGGTTGATTCTTTATGGTAACCACCTCTTGCTAACATTAGTGGGAGTTAGGATTAGCAAGGGGTGTGTCATAGAGTCCTCACTCATAGGGTAGATACAAAGAAAGAATTAATCATATGCATAACAAAACTCCTACACAAAGTGGATAGGCTCAATAAAAAATTGATAATCCTTGCCAAGAACCTGACAAAACTTGACTTTTCCTCCTCTCACAATGACAATGAGCGACAACCACCAATTCAAGAAGATACTCTTGTAGGATGAAGCCTAGATAGACCAGAAACTTGCAATAAAATCTCTTTTATGTTAATGATATCAATATGTCCATTAATATAAAGTTTATTTTCTTTGCCAAAAACAATTTCAATTTATCAAATTTTGAGATAATGAAAAACACTAGCAATATTGAAATTTTCAACCTATGTTATTGATCTATTTTCCCAAATAAAATCTTACTCTCTATATATATAAACTACTCAATATACACTTCAATGTTATTTTACAAAATTTATAAGTAAATAATATATATATATATATTTTTTTTTCGAGTTATTTTTTTTATATATATAGATATGTTATTTTACAACATTTATGAGTAATAATGTTTTTTCAAAGTTATCGGTTGACCCAAAACAAAAAAAACATAATCCTACTAAAATGTTATTTTGATTATATATATTCTAACTTCTATCATAAAAACTAAACTTCCATATAGTAACAATTATTTAAATATGAATATATAATAAATTTAATTATTATTTATAATTCATATAATTATTATTTAAAAAATATTTATAATTCTCATTTTATTATATAGTCATGTTTTTCTAAAATAAAAATAAATTGCTTTTTGGTTGAGCAATTTTTTTTCGTGTTTTTTGGAAACAAATATTATAGATGTGTCAACGGTCCCCTTTTCCTCATTTCAATCAGACTTGTTGGAATAGAGGGTTGGGGATATCATAGATAGAGCTTTATAAACATTATTCCGCCTGACATAGTAGCCATATAGTACTTGTAAAAAAACAAAAAAGCAATAGAGACCAACAATAGCATTTCATGGAGGGGGATAAGAAGGGAGCATAGGGGGAGTTGCAAAGTAGGCATCACACTCTTGCATGTGAAAATAAATATGTTCCACGCGAGCTTCCAGGTTACAAAAGTGGTCATTTGTTTTGTGGTGGTTCCGACGAAGAGAATCTCATTGTTCCAATATTTCAACTGACTATTATGAATATCATTCATATATGTGACAAGTTCATTACGATCTTCACACATGTGGTCGCAAATGATGTCAAAATTGAGTTGAATGTCTCAAAGTTGATTCCATTGTTGCGAGAGCCTCAATTCTTCTCGGAGAGCGAGCTAGGGAGATCACCACCTCACCCTCACACTCTGTGTTGAATGAATTCCCCGAAGATGAGCTGTTGTGAGGAGCGAGCCGGCTGCATTAACGAAATTACCACCCCCATGACGAGGCCTCCCTCATTGACGAGGCGTTTTTATGGTAGCAAGGGTGCTGAGCAACTAAAATTGAGAGAGCCCTGAAGTGTACCTGCAACAGAAAGAGCAATAACACCTGTCAGGGGAAAAGGACACCCGACAAGGCTAGGCAAGACCAAAGATGCCACCAAGGAGGAGACATAGGGCTACCCAACAATTCCCCTAGAAAGGTTTAGACCAAATTTCACCAAGCCCACAAACGCCACTGAATACTGCCCCAACAACCCGGATGGGGACCCTTGAGACACCAGATCCGTAGAGAAAAAAATGCAAACTACTACCAGACCGAAAAGCAGAAAATGACAACCCTTTAACCAAGTAACAAATAGAGAGGGTAGGTACAGGCAAACCGAGGTAAGAGAATCTATCGTGCCCAAACAAAAGAGATCCATAGGGTAAACCAAAGTCGGCAGACCCACAGTGAACAAGAAACACTTGCAAACACCAAGACCCAAAGGCAGAGACAAAGCCACCCCAAGACTCCCCGAAACAACACACGACGCACAAGATATACCTCGAGGACTGATTTAAACAGTAAAGCACAATTACTAATCAACGCCAGTAAGAGAGACCACCTTGAGCCAGCAAAACCAGAGAAGGCGATTGAACCATAATTTACAACCCTCGGTAGTGCCAAAACACAAGTTTCCTTCTAGGAAAGAGCCAAGATCCCATGTACTTGTTTGAAGGCCAAACACTTGCCAAGCTAGAGCGGACCAGACTTCCACTATGCCACATGTCCAAAGCCAAAAACCCATTGAGCTGCCATGGTTATCGTTGCCCACTCTCTCACCCTCCCTCTTGCCATCATACATTGCCCAAACTTCCAATAACAACAAAAACTCTGCTTAACATAACCGCAACATTATCCAGTAAGATCACCCAAAAAGAATATGAGGTAATGAAAACGGTGATCAAATGCAACATGTGAGCCACGTGGTGGAGGGTGAAAGTCTAAAAAGACCATTATAACTTCATTTGATCACCCCACTAAGAAAAGAATTGTTTTAATGAAAAATGATTGATTTACTTTTTAATGTGAATGTGAAAGTTTCATTAATCCTTAAGATATTAAATCTCTTAAAATTAATTTGTATAAATGAATTTCATTGTCAAATATCTAAAGTGAATATAAATATATGATATTAAATCTCATAAAATTAAATTATGTAAATTATTTTTATTGTCAAACATTCAAAGTGGATATTAATTTAACACTTTTATTTTATTAAACATCAATCATTTCAACTCTTCTTTTCTTTGGCCCGTTTTCTTTTACTTATACCACTAACTTTTTCTCCATGCATAGAAGGAATGGATCGGATCCTCCCGTGAGTCAGCATTACGTTAACGCGGTGAGCATTGACGAAGAGCCATTGTAATCTAAACACACAGAAAAAGGATCTGGTGGTCCCGCGAGTCAGCATTACGTTAACGCGGTAAGCATTGACGTAGCGGCATTGTAATCTAAACACAGTGAAAAAATGATCTGGTAAAGTTTAGAATTTATTAGATTTTAAATTTATTTTTATTTGATTGGTATAAAATTTAAAATTTAATTTATGAGGAATGGAAAATAAGAATTAATTATAAAGTTACAAACGATTTTAATAAAAAAATAACACATTTTTTTTTCTATCCAATAGGTAAGTTACTCTTAACATATTTTCAACATAATGAAAAAAAAAATTACCACTCATCAAGAACATGGAGCCATTTTCCTCTCCATAAAAATTGGATAATAAGAAAAATATCACAATAAAGATAAATCAAATTCAAAATCGTTGAGAAATCCATTAAAATGATTATTATATTATATATTGTATTTAGATGACATAGATATATTTTATGTTGCAATATTAAAAAGATTGTAATTATGATTTATATAATTTAGATTATAATAATTTAGAAATTACCTCTAATAGTTTAATAATAATAATAATAATTTATTTATATTTTATTTAATTTTTTGTTTTTAAGTTTGTCAAGTTTACATTTCAACCTGTCGAATATATCATCTAGATCAGATTGATAATTGAATGGGTGACTTCACATCAAGAAATGCTTTAACATAGCACCCAATCACATTGTATTCAAAAAGCAAGTGGACAACACTATTTAAATTTAAAAAATAAAAATATATCATAATAATTATCATTATAACTTTATATATTACTTATTACTAACAAAATTAATCTTTCTATCTATATTTATTCAAATATAATATAATATATATATTATATATATATTATATATATAATTATATATATATATATATTCTCATTTTATAATAATATTTTGAAACAAAACGGGTATGCATTTAGTATTAATAAATTTGGATTAGGGACCAAAATATATATAAAATCTCATTTTTATAATAATATTTTGAAACAAAACGGGTAAGCATTTAGTATTTAATAAATTTGGATTAGGGACCAAAATCTTTACATGGCTTTTCTAAAATAAAATTTCTGCATACCATAGAGTATTGAAGAAGTTTGGAGACTCCTATTCCATATTAACCTAAATACATTGGCACTATATATCCTACAAAAAATTCCCAGAATATAACAAAATTTACATTGTATCATAGCAAAATATATACACAAATTTTGAATTTACATTGTATCATAGCAAAATATATACACAAAATTTGACATGGAAAATCAGAGCATCAAAGCTAACACCGATTGGTCACATTAGCGCCTTCTCCCCTGAGTTGGCGAGTTATTTTCCCTCTAGCGACAATGTTGGTGCCTTCCTCACCCATGGTATTTGACAGATTACCAGACCCATTAATCTTTAAGGTTGCTAAACGTTTGCCAACAACATGAATTGCCTCCCTGAGATCGTCAATTGAGTGTTCCATATTGGGTTGCTGATGGAGAAGCTTGGCTTCTAGAAACAATTGAAATGACATATGCTGCCTCTCAACCATATCCTCAAGCTTTGAAATGGAGACAAGCAAAACATGTGAAGCATCCAACAATTTATCTAACACTAGATTGGCCTCATTGTTATTAGGAGGGACATGAGAATTGGCCATTATGAAACCAAAGCTGAGCACCCAATTCCATTGATCACAATTGAAAAAAAGACGTGCAACTAGACCAACATGAGCCAAGAACTCATTTGTGCTATGAGGATGCCAAATACTCATTATATTGGCGATGTCCCCACAAAAGAACAAGTTGAGCATCCACTGAAGATCTATCTCCTTTAACCAGAGATTGGTTGGACAAAGGAATGACAGGAGTGGGATGGTGCCGACCGGCTTCCATAAATTCATTTTTCCAATCGAGACTCTTAACATCACAACTGAATAGATCCATACCAGATCCCACTTGTGAGAGCTTAAATGGAAAAGACACCACAGTCTTGGAGTGATAAAAAATGCCAGACACTTGAAGTTCCAAGTAATAAGCCAAGACAAGAAGTATATAGGATGAAGATATGGAAATCATCGGTAATTGGATCCCAAATCTTCAACAACCTTGCAAAAAAGAGCCCTCAAAACATGTCATGTGCCCAACACTGCAATATGAATAAAATTCATCGTGTCTATGATCCTTTAAAGGAAGTATGTCCAAAATTCATGCGTGTGCATATTAGGAACAAAGGAGCCCCTAACCACCTTTTCAATATTTGCGACATTCATAAGCACTAAGGAATTGGAAAGAAACATATTATATTGTCCATTTCAAGTCTACCTTGCCCTATGGTAGAACCTTTTTTGGCAAGCTCATCCACTCCAATATTCAAATGTTTGAGAATATGATAGAATTCTAACTTTTCAAATTAAGAATTACAACTAAGCACTCTTAGATTCATAAGGAGAGATGAAAAGCTCATTAGATCTCTAACCTTCATCATTCGTTGGTTTTCGATCATTGAACCTCAAAAAAACCGAAATTCTTTGAATTTTCTTTTCTATAATTATCTCCCATCCCTTCCATAGTACAAAAAACTCTTCCATATTATTAATTACAAATCCTAACACCATTCAAATCTTCAAATCTAATCAATAATGGAAACAATTTATTCAATATTAAAAAAATCTAAAATAAAATAGTTCCCTTTCATTTTTAAAATCACAAATTCGATCTCAATTTAATTGAGATAACCTATTTAAAATCACAAATTCGATCTCAATTTAATTGAGATAACCTATTTTTATACCTATGTTAAAGAATCTTTATACTTAAATACATTTAAATTTAAATTATTTAACTTTAATCCCTTCTATAATAATATTAAACACAAAAGGTAGACGAGTAGTGACTACGTCACTGCATATGTCATGTCAATATTTTTATATAATACATGAAGTGCTGTGGGTACCCGAGCCGTGGCATAACTTGAAATGATGAGATTGAGTGAAGACGTGACGTCACCGCATATCTCATGTAAATATTTATAGTGGAAACCTTAGGGGGCACATAACTTGAAATCATGAAGTTCATATGTACTTAAGAGATTTAGTTCACAAAGACTAACCTTGATAATATAATTTTATTCACAACCATGTTTTATTTTTCATATATATTTTTAATATAGTTAGGCTCCTGTTGTATTATTATTCAATAATAAAAAACACTATATGACTTATAGTTATTGGTTAGTTAGTTGGGAAATAAGATTTGTAAAATAAAAAGAGATTTGGTGTTACAATGCTTATACCAAATATCTTATACAGAAATAAGTTTTGTGTCACGGATTACACCAAATAAGTTTGGTGTCGAGGATTATACCAAATGTTTTCTAGAAAAGGAAATATAAAAATCACTAAGTAAGATTGTCAAACTTGTATATTCTTTTACTTCTCAAAAATATTAATGTATATATCATCATTTCAACCATATGAGAGTGTGAGAGTTGACTTGGGTGCCAGGTTGTTGGAATATCTTCATCATCCTTGCTATTATGAAATCTAGTTAAAAACTTTCAGTTAATTTGTTGATTTATTGGTGGAAGAAATTTTTGGAAATAAAAATTTCCTCTTTGCTTTACTACAGTCAACCAGAACCTTGCCCATTTTAGTCTTCACTTTCTAGTACAAATCCATAGTTTGAATGTATTGAGTTTCCATGGAATGGGTATTTCCTATATTGAAATCCATTGCCCGACATTCTCCTCTACCTCATTATCTAACAAAAAATGATGTTCAACATGAACCTCCTCTTCTACAATATCCATCCCCTCCTAGGCAGACCGAGTGGTATTCTCCCAATGGTGCCATGTAAAAGATTCTACATTGGTCTATGCGCACGTTCGAGGGGTGTCTTCTCTTCTTTCACTTCACTGACCAAGGTTTAGGTGCCCACAATGAGGGATAACAAAAAATAGGGATGAAGAAGGGAGAAAGATGAGGAAGCAATTGGTGGAGAAAGGAGAAACTAACATCAACAAACTGGCATCCAAAAACTTAAAGAAAAAACTTGCGGAGAGAGGATGGGAAGTAGACTTGATGAAAATGCAATGAAGGAGAAAAGAAACATACACGGAGAATAAACATCAAAAGAAAACTGAGAAATATAGGAAAAATTAACCATAAGAGATCATAGAGAAGCAAAGGGAAACCACAAAAAAACCAAACGAACACTAGGTAACTTACCCAACTAAAGCACCAAGAATGGAGATTGCCTTGGTGTGGAGATATTTTAGGCTCTCCAAGCCATAAATGTGGGGAATCCACCATCCTAAATGTCGAACAAAACCAACTATTTATGAAAATATGCTTTAATTTGGGTTGGATCATGGAATGACGTAGGCGATATCTTAAGTGACTTCCCTTACCATCTTTGGATGTACTGACAACCTGCTTGATGCCACCTTAATCCTATCCTTATGTCCCTACATCTTACATCATGAGCAATGGAGGTGGCATTTATCCTCGATAATCACCCATTTAAAGAGCATTCACAACAAATATATGTTAGGTCCCTATACTACTAGTGTAACCCCTTATTGTTATTAGTACAACCCCCTTATTATATTGTTGTGCTCATGTAGTCCTCATATTGTTACTATTGTGCCCTTACATTATTATTGTTATGTCGGCTCTGATTATATTATGACCCCTTAGACTCCTATATAGAGAAAGGAGGTCTTGTCATTTGTATCATCCAAGAATTGTTCATTTGTGTAATGTAAAGGAGGTTGCCCCCTCAAAGAGGCTGGATTCTAAGGCGTTCATCTATCTTTTCTATCTTTTTGAGCTGGTTTCATTACAGTTGGTATCGGAGCTTTGGATTCTAGGGTTTCATTGCTCTAAACAGGTCGTTGTGGAATTGTCGCTATAACTTTTTTCTGTGACGTTTCAGAAGCGAAAAAAAAACCCATTTGAGACGAAATCTCGCTGAATCTTGGGTCCAAATTTCATATCTTGTCTCGTTAAATTTTTGGAGATATGATATGAGGAAGTTAGGGTTTTTGCAAGCTCTATAATTTCATCTAAAACAGGGCTTTGTGGCATTTTCGCTATAAATTTCTTTTTGCGACGTTTCAGAAGCTAAACCAAAAACCCATTTGGACCAAAATCATTCAGAACTTTGAGTCTAAATTTCAGAGCTTGTGTCGCTATATTTGTGGAGATATCATCTGAGGAAGTTGGAGTTTGTGCAAACTCCCGAATTACATTCTAAAGAGGTGACCTAAGGAAAATCATCAGAACTTTTGTTTTGAGAACCAGATTGAAATTTCGTAAGAAGTTATAGAAATAGAGCGGACTATAGTTGTTTGGGTACCATTTTCAGAACCTAAGGGTGAAACAGTGACCTGCAACATGTCATACAAGTTCACTCTATTGAACAAGTCTATAATCAGGTCACCGTGGGAGATTTGGTATAACTCTTCCTTGGAGAATACAATCTTGATTAGACTTGCAAGGTTAGAAAGAGGACTTAGAGGTCTATTACAAACTAAAATTTTAGAACTTAAAGATCCAAAAGTATAGAGTTACAGTCGTTTCAAGATTGAGCTCCTAAAATCAAGAAAAAGTGAGATGAGGAAGTTTGATGGCAAGGTTCCGGTAAATTGGATACTATATATGCAGAAATATTTTGATCTACATGGTGTACCACTATTACAAAGGTACGTATTGCATCTTCATATTTAGAACCATATCAATTTTTATGGTATAAAGGGCTTTGTTCTCGTAAACCACTTGTTACGTGGTCAATTTTCATAGAGGAAATGATAGCACATTATGAGGATACAAAGAGAAACGCCTTCTTTAGTCAATTGATAAATCTCAAACAAAATGGTTCAATGGTTGAGCACATTGAGGACTTTCAAAAATTGAATATAAGGGTAAATGATATTTCAGAGAACCAAAGATTGATGTCTTCATAGGTACTTTAAAGGATAACATTCAACATGAGGTTCGTCTTTGGGAACCTGATTCATTGGAGAAGGCATTTAGGTGGGCAAGAAAAATTGAAAGTGAAATTATGGAAATAAGGAATCTCACCACTAATGATTATAATTATGGAAGTGTTTTTTCTCCTAGCCTTCCACAGCCTACAAGGTTTGCACCACAATAATTGGAAGAAAAAGGAGAAAAAGGGCTTTGTTACAATTGTGATAGGAAATGCACTAAAGGTCATAAGTGTGCTGAGAAGAAAATATTTTACATAGATTATGAAGAGGAGGAAGAAAATGATCACGAAACATCAAAAGAAGAGGATATACACCAGGAACCAACCCCAGAGAAAGAAGAAATGAATCCGACCATATCTAGTAAAGAATTGGCAAGAATTACCACTCCTGAAACTCTCAAGATAGAAGGACATATCAAGAAGAAAAAGGTGGAAGAAGTGAAAGATCACATCGAGAAAGAAGAAATGAATCCAACCATATCTTGTAATGCATTGGCTGGAATTACCACTCCTCAACCTATCAAGGTAGAAGGACATATCAAGAAGAAAAATGTTCAAGAAGTGAAAGATCACATTGAGCATCAAGAAATAAATCCGACCATATCTTGTAATGCATTGGAAGAAATTACCACTCCTCAAACTATCAAGATAGAAGGGCATATCAAGAAGAAAAATGTTGAAGAAGTGAAAGATCACATCGAGCATCAACAAGAAGTTCTCCAACTTTTAAAGGATAAGGCCACTTTGGTGCAAAATCAAATGAAACAACAGGCAGATCAACATCGCAATGAAAGAATTTTTGATGTAGGTGATTGGGTATTTTTATGGTTACATCCATAAAAACAAATGTCCCTCAAGAAAGCTATTTATGAGAAGGAAATGTTGGCAATACTACACACACTTCAGAAATTGCGACCTTACCTAATGGGAAGACACTTTAAGGTAAAAATGGATCATGATAGTCTTAAATACTTTTTAGAGCAAAGATTACTTTTAGAAGAACAGAAAAAATGGGTTAAAAATATGTTGGGTTATGACTTTGGAATCATCTATGAAAAAGGGAAGCAAAATGTTGTTGCTGATGCACTCTTAAGAAAGGATGGGGATGTGGAAGCATTGTTTTGTGCTATTTCTATTATCCAACCAGATTGGATAAACGAAGCAAGGATGAATGGAAGAAGGACAAAGAAGTGTGCCCACTCATTCAAAAGTTGCAGAAGATCCCAGTTCAAACAATATTGCCAGAACTTGACGAGGAAGGAAAAATCATATTGGAACTTGGAGCAGTCACATTAACAAGAACTCGTCAACTACGAAATCGATCAATTTCAGAGTATCTCATCAAGTGGAAGAACTTACCCATTGAAATTTCCATATGGGAAGACAAGAATTTTATACATAAGCATCAAGAACTACTTAAGCGTTGAGGACAACACTTTTTGAAGGAGAAGGGCATGTTAGGTCCCTATACTACTAGTGTAACCTCTTATTGTTATTAGTATAACCCCCTTATTATATTGTTGTGCCCATTTAGTCCCCATATTGTTATTATTGTGCCCCATAGAAGCCCACTATTGTTATTATTGTGCCTTTACATTATTATTGTTAT